>JAQBSW010014956.1:0-10680 GCA_029291075.1 Eudiplozoon nipponicum | reverse complement strand
CTTCAAGCTCGCAAACTTGATTTAAATAATTGTTACCACCATCCGCGCAAACAATTATTGTTAACTTGGTAACATTGTTTACCTATAATTAAATAAACAAAAGAGTAGTAATGTGAGTTGAATAAAAACTGAGGAATTATTGTCGCTTGTACGCGCTCACATGTATGTTTTTGAGCTAGGTGTATATGCTTTCAAATACACGCACTTTATCAAACATAGTTCCCTTTGATTTACACAATTTAATTTGTAAAGTAAAAGTTGCTTTATGATTTGAAGGGTTTTTGCGCATTGCAAGCTTTCGATGATAACTTACTGCGAGTTGTGTTCTGAGGTTGTTTCTTTGCACTATCAGTCTCACAAAGATCCGATTGATCACTATTTCCAAGTCCGCACCTGTTTTATCTTCGAACAGACTGGAGGCGTATTCGTCACTTTCTTCCGAAGGCTTCAACATCGTTCACACTAACCATTGGAAATGCAGTGCTATACAATCTTTGTTTACTCGTTAGCACCGCATTTCCAATGGTTAGTTTGAGCGATGTTGAAGCCTTCGGAAGAAAGGGTCGAATACGCATCCAGCCCGATCGAAGACAAAACAGATGTGAGAAATGTTGATCAATCGGATATTTGTGAAACTGTTAGTGCAAAGCAACAACCCGCGAACACAACTCGAGGTAAGTCATCAAAGTATGCTTTAGTCGAATTGAGAACTAGCGATATTAAAACGCCCTTTACTCAAATTTGTTGTATAAACCTGACTTTTAATATATATTTTTGTTCTGACTGACAAGGTATGCCTTCACATGAAATGCTAATTGACGCAAATCTCTACCCGATTTGAAATGTCTCATGAAGACATTACTACATCGACCGATTAATCGCTACATTTAACTGTAATACAAATTTGGTAAGACTTGTAATATATTTTTTAATGCATCACACGTTAAAAACAACAATTCGGCTCCTGAAACCATGGACAAGCTATGAAGATTAACTAACAATGTCATAAAATGGTTCAATCAGAAAGTTGGAAATGTGTATAACGAGATTTCAGAGTTGGAACCTGCTTATAATTGTCTGATTTTAAATGCACTTGGAGCGATTAAGCAATGAACAGATGGTAAGATATCTAATGTAAGCGATATTATCATTTTCCTAAAATAAAAAAAACTGGCGGGCGATATAAATTAACACTGCATGCAATACAAGATGAAACCTTAAACGATTGCCTTTTCGACATCTAATCTTATAAAAAAATTTAAATCAGACAGTAAGAATAATTGGTAGGTAGCAGATTTTAACGCAAACATCTGCTTACTATTGTATATGCCGAGATAATTTTCAACTTTTAGTTTAAAGTTATCAATAATAACAATATTATTTCCCCTTTATATAATTAAACGAACATTGGTTGCGCGGGTGGTGATAACAATTATTATAATCAAGGTTGCGTTCTTGATATAAACACCTGACCCATTAATTACTTACATATGTCAGTATAAACTAAGAATTGTATAGTGTAGAAAAGGCAATTCATCCAGTAGACCGGTTTCGTCCTTGTTGGGAACTCATCAAGTACTGGCCAGAATTTGCCGCGGACAGGATACGAACCTGGGCACGTCTGCTTCGGAATCTGGTGCGCTAACCACTGAGCTATCCTGCCGCACACTACACTACACACAATTTTCAGTTATATACTAACTAATGTAATTTGGTTAGTCAATTTTTCCTTTATGTGGAGCTCATACGGCATCCATTTAGACCCAAAGTTCCAACTAACCATCCCCAGGTTCGAGTCCTGTCCGCGGCAAATTCTGGCCAGTACATGATGAGTTCCCAATAAGGACAAAACCAGTCTACTGGACGAATTGCCTTTTCTACACTATACAATTCTTAGTTTATACTGACATATGTAAGTAATTAATGGGTCAGGTGTTTATATCAAGACCGCAACCTTGATTATAATAAATATTTCCCCTTGCCTAAGGTGACTTAAAAGGCTCCACATTATACAAACTAAACTTGTTCAAAACATATTCAACCGTAAATATTTATGAAAGTCTATAACGCAGCGAAATAACGTTTTTTAGGAGTCTATTAGCCGATGTTTTGATGTCTTTATCTCGAAATCTAAAATCTGCCTTTTTTCTTTAAAAGTACTGTGTTAATTATTTTTGGTATGTCAATGAAGCGGTTAGTGTCATTAAATAAAAATACGTGCTTAAATAACATTATAATATGGAAATTCGTAATCAGTATCAATGCGAGTGAAAAATCTCTGTCTTTCCTTGATGTATTGGTAATGAAGCAGACATTTGAAAGTTAAAATAAGAAAATATACCCAAAGCTCTCATGGATTGTTAAAAGAATCTCTTAACGCAAAGCATTCCAAAGTTTTAAATAATAATATTTCTACGCCACTTGACCAACAATAAAATTTCAATGTATTCAAAGATTACTTTACCATGAGATATTGATGCATAAAATCAAGTTGTGCGTAGATGGATATCCCGACACGTTTATTAAAGCGAATGTGAAGCACAAACAATAGCAGAACTGAATTTAAAACATAGGATAGTAGGTGTAAATTTATCTTATATATAAGACATAATAAAAATAGTTACTAGAAGAATTTGAAAAGCTAAGGATATTGGGATGCCTTACGCAAATGTTAAGTTATTTTACTACAAAACGCATGCCAAAAATAGTATAAGAAATATGCTTCCTGCAATCGTTTTCCTCAATAAAAATTATTTGTAAACCTGCAATAGCGGCTCAATGCGTTTTTCTAGGAAGAACCGGTTAATTACTAAATCCGCGATTCCAAGATCATGTTATATAAAAAAAATGTTGCGTAAGAAGTTAGTTTTTCTAATTGCGAAACACATTTTTGGCATAAATTATATCGCAAAATGAACAGATTTTTAGGCATTTTTCAGGCGAGAAATGACAAAAATGGCAGCAATTTCCAGAATCAAACTGTTTTAACATATAGCCTAGGCAGTAAAAACTCAACTTATTTTATATGTACAGAATATAAGCTTAAGTAATTTTGTTAATTTTACTGTATACGCAATTGAAAATACCGTTTTTATCGAAAAAATTATGCATTCAATCGATCTTAAGTACATTTTCCTTAATATAAGCCAAATATTAAAAATGTTCTAGATATTAAAGTTGAGTTGAGACCTGGCGTTTAGAATGTGGCAATTCTATATTGTGGTCTATAAACCTAATTTAAAATAAAGTTAAACAGCAATACACCATTTATTATCAAATAAAATTTTGAATACACAAGTATTTGAATTGATAGTAAAAAATTGTCGTGTAATTTGATCAAATTTTGTCCTTTGAAATTAAAAAATGTTAAAGAGTAAATTAAATTCACTTAACTATACCAACAAGTGAAAATCTGAATTATTCTTATTTAGAATACAATTACTTTGAATATTTCGTTAGTTAATATTATGTTAAAACGTAAAATTTAATTAAAAAATTATTAAGTTCACTCAAATATTTAATGAAGGCCTATACATTTTTAATAGGAGTTGGCTTATTCATTTAAATAATTTATAAACGTCAGAAAGGAAATAGAGAACAGGAATTTCCACGTTAACCAATTGGCGAAAGCAACTCATATTATTCCCCCTTATTTTCCAAATATGTCGTAAATTTTACTAGTTTTATATCGAGGATTTAAGCTAGCTTAACTTTTCTCAAGTAAAGTTTAAATTGGCTAATATTGATTGACGTTAAATTTTGGGTTCAGCCACTTTTGTTAATTAGGCATTATTTTTTTCTTTATAAAAAAACACAATTATTGTCCTGCATACTAACTATGTAGTACTGGCTGACATCCACAGAAGAAATATGAAAAACATTTTTCACCACACATCTGCAATAAATTTAAAAGTTTCTGCATCAGCCGAAAGCTATGCTTTCAAATGTCCTAGTCAATATAAGGTAAACTTCCATTTATCTTCAACACAAGGATTCGTGTAGAATATTAGCTCTGCTGCATAAACTTGCTTTGTTAATAGAGCTACATTTCAATATAATAAAATATCCTAAATAACATTACAAGTAATATTGCTTCTATGTCTTTATAAGTAATTTGTTAAAGCATATATGAGATGAGGAGTTGAAGAATTATTTTTATTAAAACATCATCAATTTGTACTTTTAAATATGGTGCTTATTTATTCTATTCAGTCTGTTCAATTCAGCGTATTTTAGTTTAGTTGCATGGCGCAAAATTTTATACAGGTAAAACACTCCATGATTTGTAACATAAACGTGAACTGAGTTCAAATGGCTAACTGTTAAAAAAAATATATAGGTGGCTACTCAAATAATAAAATAATATTTAAAATTTATAAGGCTACACCAAAAAAAGTCTTTCCATGAAGCCGGAGAGAAATCCTGATAGAAAGCCGATGGCACCAGGAGTCTATTAAACTGCATTATCATTAACATTGCAGGTAGCAAAATATCATTATCCTGCACCCGATTCTGCCAGTGGGTTCTACCACTTGTAATTGTAACAATAATTAGCTTAGGTTCAAAATTAATACGCAGACGCTTGTTGGCCCAAACGTTTAATAAAAAGAAAGAATTCCCATCGTCATATCTTCATATAAATCTTAGTTACATTTATTTGATTAAAAAAATAAATCTTTGATTTGCCAATTTTAATTTTTAAACTAAGTGGCTCAACATAAACTAACTGTGTGAGTCATATAGACAACTAACTATGAAAATCGATATCATCAGTCATTTGAATGTGTAAACTTGACTCACCTTAGATAAATCAATCAGTGAATTGGCGTTATCTTCCAGCTTACGTTGGTCCATCTTTATCTGTCGTAGTCTAAATCAAATAAAATGAAAAATATGTTGAACTTAGTTAATGTGTATTTTAAGAAATTTAAATTAAATTGCATACGTCAGAATATCATTTAAGCTAAAGAATTTTCACTCTTCCTCATGTATGACCAAAATAAATGATCGACCAATTTTTGTTTAAAAAAAGACTTGCGTGTGCATATTTCAAATCGATTAAAACTGTCACAAATATGCAACAGAAAAACGTGTAGTGAATCAAATTTACCGCTCGAAGAACTGATTCATTGTAATATTTAGCATCGCCTGTCTTCCATCACTAAAGACCCTGGTGACATTTTTTTAATTTCATTAATATTCGTGGGAAATTTCATTTTCCATGCACCACAACGAATTAACAAGGCTTCAAAAAATATACTCAACTTTACAGAACTGTAGTGAAATCGAATTAGTCATCAGGCGATTTGTTTGCACAAAAGTTATTGACATTTATTTTAGTGATGTCGAAGATTTTCGCAGCTTTCAGTTTCGCCGAGTCATAATTTTTTAATATAAGATCGTAAAATGTAAACAATCGGTTGATTTTTCATAACAATCCGTTGGATTTAGTTAAATCAAGGTTGCGATCTTGATAAAATCAACTGACCCATTATGTGCATTTATTTGTCAATATAAACTAAGCACTGTATAGTGTAGGATATGTTAGAGAAAATTATTTTCCTTTTAGCTAGATATTGTAGTCTGGTTTCAATGAATTATTGTATATTTCCGACGGTTTTATTTAAGGTGAAGCATTATATATGGCAAAATCAAGTTTGAATTCTTTCCGCTTGACTGAGTTTTTAATGATTTTTACCCGAAGTTTGTTTCATTAACGTTTTTACCTAACCATCAAATAACGATAACTTTCTTATATGACATGCGGAACTAGGGAAATTTGATTCTATAACGAATCGGTAGGCTATAAAAAAATAAACACGTAAATAAAGCACAATAGTTCAAATGCATGGGTTTTGTGCTAGTTAGTTGATTGATGGAAAAGACTTACAATGCCCCTTATACTAGTTGCTCCAACGGGATAAAATTATCGGTTATCACAATGTGTGATAAATAAAATTATGGTTAAATAAATTATCCTACTTCTTAAAACTTATTGATTTATACTATAATATAGATCTTTATGTTGCAAGCTACGTAAATCAAACGAAGGGATAATACTTATGAGGCATTCAAATATATTTAACTTGAATGCAACATTTAAATATAAGTTAACTTAAAATATAATATATCATATGGTTAATTTAAATTTTCTGATGCACTAAAAACTAACCTCGTAAATAGTTATCTTAATTTAAATACATCAACTCAACTAACCTATTGGCAATTGGTTAACATATTATCAAATGTAGTTTAAAAGTTATTTTAGAACTCCTGTGAATATGTAAGACACTTAGCTTAACTCACAGCCGTAGTGGTTTTCTATACTAAAATGTCATTACATCATCGATGGCGTGAAGTACACCAGTACAATCGTATCATAACTATTACATCTTGTATGAAATTTGAACATCAACTTTTCTGTACTCGTCGCTACAGTTTAAATTTTTAATGAAGTTTACATTTTTTAGTTGTACGTGTATTTTTTATAATATGGAAAATACCTCCTCTTACAAATTGTTCCTATTAGAAACGAATGTGCCTGAGATTATACATTCCGTTCTTGCTGTCTTTGGTTTATCCTTCTGGTCACAACTGAAATAATTTGTTACTAGGTTCGCAAAACCTAAGACATACCTGCATATATATTAGTTCTCTGCAACATACAGTATTTAACTGTTTCTATTAGATGTCTGAGGAAAGTTGAGTGACAAGATTTTGGAAGGATTTGGAAGTATAGTTAGTTATTACATATTCGCTTTCGTTTAAATATTAATTATATGCATTACTTCGAAGAAAAGTTTAAAATTGGCTAAGAAATGCCTGTCTGTTTTAATTAACCATTTCATACAATCAGTCACAGCTTTAACTGTATATGTCTAACATAATTATCATAACTTTGTAGAAATTCATATTGAGTTGTTTTATCGGAATTAAAAATATTCCAAATTTTCCCACTATTCTGTTACTCAGAAGCTTGAAAAAGATACTCTAATTGCATCGACATGTTAATATATTATTGATTTGCATTAATTAGAAATAAAATATGTCAAATAATCTGAATTTCAGTGCCCATTTAAAAAAGCAGCCGCTTCTATTTCAAGCTATACTACTAAAACTATAGCTCTAAAAATTATTCAATTTATTAATTACTTATTAATTAATAAATAAAAGGTTAACAAACTATCTTGCAGAACTGATTTGCCAACTCAGTCAATTCTGTATTGCTTCTCATCAACACATATCGCTTAAAGGAATTTAATTGAATTGTTTTTTAAATTATGCACAGTAAGATTTCACAATCTGTGTTTTTTTCACAACTTTTTAATTGTTAATTAATTTACGCCGTTAGGTGACGGCAAAACATGTCTTAAATGCTAAAGTATTTCTGTCAACCATAACGAGGATAACTGATAAAAATATAGAAATAATACATTGTTACATACCCGTGAATGGCTCGTAGAAATTTTCTTTGGTGTGTTCTAACCTTGGAGGGATTGACTTTTTGCACTAATTTTGTGTACTTGTAAATAAGCCATGTTTCACGAAGGACATTTGCCGCGTAATTTCGCATCTAAATATTCATAGCACGCAAAATTCAACAAAAAGATAATCAAAATATAAGAATATAAGTTTAAATATAATTTAAAAAGAGATGATATGCAGAAAATTTAACACTATTTATTTACGCAAAAGCAGAATTTCACGAATTCAATTCGAGGTTAAAATTTCATTAAAAATCTAACGATCGCAGTACATGGATTCGGGAAATGATTTAATTTAAAAAAACAATGAAATTACGGTAAAGAATACAAAATTTCTTATTTTTAAAGAAATCCGTGATATTAAGCACTGATTCTGGCTCATTGACAAAATTACCACACGTAGCCATAACTGCCATAATAATATAAAAGTGGGCAGATAGGAAAAACCGTTTTATTGTTTTTAAAATTGGCGCTCAAAAGTTGAGATTGAAATATCGAAGCGCGTTTCTCTATTCTCGCAAAAAATCTAGATATGGCGACTGGTGTGCCGAGAAACAAGTTAGCTCACATAGATCCTGGAGACTAGCCCATTACGTAAATACATTTGTCAGTTTAAACTTAGTATCGTCCAGTGTGGAAAAGTCAATTCCTTCATTAGTCCGGTTTTGGTCCAGGCTCGAACTAGTCCACTAGATGACCTGCCTTTTTCACACTATAAAATAATTAGTTTACACTCTCAAATTTCTGTACATAATGGATCTGTTTTTATATCAAGATTGCATGGTCAATTTAGCACACCGTGGCATAGTTTATGCTAAATATGAATTTGGAGGATGAAAATGAAAACGAATTAGTATCAAATTGATTCCTAGGAGATTGCCCGAAATTTGCTATTTATCGCAAATCATAACCTCTAGTGGCTTCATACGTGCATCGGGGTAAGAAATCATTCGAGATATTTAAAAAAATTTAAAAACGTGACAGCAAATTTATGCTGAAGGATTTATGCGTGCCTGTGGAAAATAGGTGAAATTTGATGAAGCCATGATATTTTGAAAATCATGATTGGCAAGTCCGCTGTTACTAGTTAAAAATGTATAAGTTAGCGTTCTACTGGATGCTGCACAACAACCGGATCCAAGCCTTGACTAAAGCGGTATTGTTCTCAGTCTCATTTTACAATGAAACTTTATCGGCACGACCATTTTCGCGCTCTTTTTTGGCTCACACTGCATCACACCATAAAGAAGGAAAAAGAAAGTTTGATAATTCATTTAAACTGCGTCATTTCCAATTTCGCCTTGCTAATCTATTTGTAACAATTAGAATTGCATTGGAATGTTGTGCATTACCTAAGAGTGTGTTTATGCGCGTTTGTCTGTAATTCAGATTAAAAAAAATACAATTGTACATTCATCTATGTGAAACAACAATCTATGAATATTAATTTAACATTTTCAAGCAGCAGACTACATTCTTATTCTTAACATGTGAAATGAGGAAATTAGGTGTAATCATTAGGTTATGGAGGAGTCTCAATATAACAAAACTTTACACGTAAGTAAATTGTTCTAGGGTACGTTACAAAATGGTTTGCAAAACAAAAAGCTAAAATAAGATGTGAAGTTTTAAAAACAAAGCGTAGACGATACAATTAGGAAAATTATCTAGTGAATAATGGTCTATTGTATGAAGAGGTGACAATTAATATATAAGTCTATTAAGGAATATGACCAGTTTTTTGGTGATCTTGCTTATGTTACGTTTCCTTTACTTGTTCTACGTTCATCTATTTACTATTGTCCACCTTACTAGCAAAGTCTTCAAATTAATTTTACGCATATGTCGTAGGACAGTTTTTAGCGAAACGACAGATGCAGAATTTATTAGTAAGCTATCATTTATACTATAAAGCGTGTGTAAATAAAAATTTGAAATATGGCTTACATAAATCTTTCACTTTTATAATACATGGTGCCAATAAATATTTCTCCTGTTGTAGGCTACTCATAGCTCATTTGGAGACCAGTGGGAATATAAGATAAAAGAAAAGAGCACCACAACAATCTAAAAAGCTTATAATTAAGTTTGTGCACTAGACAAAAGGTGAATAATAACCTAGCCGTCTAAACGAAAACAGGAAACGTAAAGGCATTCTCCTCACTGGATATAATATGCATTAAGCCAGACAACGTATTTCGCAAAATAATTTCAAAAGTAGGTTTCATTTGGCTTTGTATGATAGAAATCCACAGATTATCCCCTTTCAATGTGTTATCACACTCAAAAAGGAAACGTTCCCGTTGTAAAATAAAACCCGTTCAAAGAGACATGCATTCCAGTCAAACCTTTGTTTAGAATGAAATCGACAGATATCGTCCCAATTTTACAGAACGTTCAGTAAAGAAATAATTCTATAAAAAAGTTTTTGTTTATACTCTTTACAAATAAATAATTAAGTTTAATGAATATATTGTCCAACTTCATAAATTTTAAATTGAATACAAAGATATTGGTCAGACGTTGTTTGCATATTTCATCTAAGTGTCAGTGTAAGAATCTTCGAAGCATGATTTATTTTAAGAATGCAATTTGATAAAATTTATTAAAAGTCATTATTTTCTGATTTAAAAAAAAAGATTATTATATTATTATATTTTTAAACCTATAAAATAGGTGAAAGAATGTCTTCATGTACCTGATAAAATTTATTATCACTTTTTGCACATGGATTGGGTACAATAAATATTATTAAGGTTTGCGTTCCAAAAGTATCTTTCAAAAAACTAATGAACAAGTGAAGTTAAACTGTATAGCGCATATAGCTTTATTGTGGAGAGAAAATTATTACCCGTGTATTAAATAATTTAACAATAATTGATTGCGCATGTGGTGGTAGCAATTCTTTAAATCAAGTTTGCGAGCTTCAAGTAAACTCCAATCCTATTGTATTTAACCAGTCATCAAAAAACATAACAAAACTACCGCCAGCCGCAACGCACTGACGCGTTTCGACCTTCCTTGATCATCATCAGAGTACGACGGAAAACTGACTATCGAGGATCAAACCGAGTGAATATTTATGGAAATCAAATTTAGATATGCGGCTCTCACCTCCTAGCAGTCTAACATACATTGAACTTGACTGGGAAGTTTCGGCTGCACAATTTCTATGCAGTCCACGAATATTAACTGT
>JAQBSW010014955.1:0-10680 GCA_029291075.1 Eudiplozoon nipponicum | reverse complement strand
TATAAGCAACAACGTGAGTTTCTCTCACATCTTATATAAATCGAAATGTTCATCATATATATATATATATATATATATATATATATATATATATATATATATATATATATATACTTCTTCGTATTTATTTAAACCTGCCTTTTATATATAAATATCCTTTCATATATACGTATATATATATATATATATATCTAGATGATATCTATCTCTATATATATGGAATACGAGTGCGTTAGCATTGAAGTCACATTGTCGAGACTTTATATAGTGCTAGCTCCACTAGTGCACGTTTACACATTCATGTAGGAAATTGCACCGCCTTATTATCATACATTCCTCACCAAAATATATAGTGATTAAAGGGCGTAATACCGACTCCTACTGATGAGTCGCCAGTAAGCACGAAACGAATGTGCATGCGTTTAAAATTTCTGTTCATGTTGTCTTTGGTGTATCCTTCTGGTCACAACTGAACTAATTTGTTACTAGTTTCGCAACACCTAATACATGCTTGCATATATATTAGCTCTCCGCAACAAACAGTATTTAACTGTAATATATTTAATTGAATGGTGTCATGCATAACGCGAAATGTGATAACTGATATCGATGAAGGCCAGAGTGTATGGTTTAACTGCAGTAACAGGTGTTCGGAAATTGTTGTTTTTCTGAGAAGATCATAAAGGAGACATTATTGCGATTTAATAGAAGAATAACCCAGGAGAAACGGGCAAAAGATTTAGATAATCAGAATGAAGATAAGCACAGAACTCTGGTTCTACCAGACTCCAAATTAAGTAGAAAGATTAGGATATTAGCAACGAAATACAACATACGAACAGTGTTAAGACAATCAATTACAATAGGCAATAAGTTACCGAATCAGAAAGAAAAAATAGAACCGCTCAACACATCAGGGGTTTATGAGATACCTTGTAAAGATTGCAATCTTAGGTATATAGGTGAAACCATGCGTCCAATAAAGGTACGTAGAGGTGAACATAAGACTGCATGCAAATACAGACATAGTCATAGATCAGATCTAGCCAGGCACTCAATGGAGACAGGTCATCAGATAAACTGGGATGGCTGTAAACGGATTGCACTATGTAACCGAAATAGATTAACCAGGTTGATTAGAGAATCAATTGAAATAAAATCAGGAATGAACGTAATGAATATGACATGTGTAGAAAAATCATTAGGCCCAATATTTAATGAAGCCTTCTCGAATGGAAAGAAACGTAGATTGGAGGAATCAGATCTAACAATAAATCCCAATAAGAGACCGCGACTATGCATCTGAGATAAAATAAGGGGAAAAATTAGATGAAGTTAGAAAGAGGTAATTTGGTTACAGTTATATATATATATATATATATATATATATATATATATATATATATATGATGAACATTTCGATTTATATAAGATGTGAGAGAAACTCACGTTGTTGCTTATATGTTTATCTAAATATACTTAACAGATATATGTATCTATATTTATATACATATTACGCAGATATATATATATATACATACATACATATATATATATATATACATATATATATGAATGATTCTAAATATTCATATAAGATGTGGGGGAACTCACATGGTTGCTTAAATGCTTATTTAGATATTCAAAATATATATGTAGAAGAATATTTAGATTTAATATATAAGGTGAGAAGGTCTCACATGGTTGCTTATGTGGATTGATATAGACATTATGTATATTTATATATACATATATATATATATGAGGTGTAGACGTGTAGATATATATATATATATATCTATATATGTGTATATTTGAAGTAAATATACTATACACTTAGGGCGAATTGTAGGTTCAACGAACCCATTTAATTGCATACAGATATATATATATATGTATACATATATATGCATAAATATATGACTATATATAAACTTTGATATATAAATATTAACAAAAAACTTCTTGACTGATATAATTTATCCGTTGAAGGATTCACAGTGTTGCTTATATGGTATTCATATTGTATATGGGTAAACACGTGTATATATAATATGGATATATAGATATTTATAATAGATGTGGGAAGAACCTACATTGTTGCTATTATACTTATCTATACATGCGTAGATACAACGTGTGGACGTATATATAAATGGATGTTTTTATAAGATGTGGTTATATATAATTATAAATAAGTATATTATACATATTACGCAGAGACATATATATATATACATATATATATATATATATATGAAGGATTCTAAATATTCATTTAAGATGTGGGGTGAACTCACATGATTGCTTAAATGCTTATTTAGATATTCACAAGATATATGTAGGAGATTATTATCAAAAGCGTTTTGACTGATATAATTTATCCGTTGAGGGACTCACAGTGTTGCTTGTATGATATTCATATTATATATATATGGTGTATACACGTATATATGTATATATATATGATGGATATATAGATATATATTAAAGATGTAGGAAGAACCCACATGGATGCTTACATGCTTATCTATATATAAATAATATATAGTGGGTTACTTACAGGCTTATCTATATATACATAATATATAACGTGTTGAATTATATATAAATGGATGTTTTTATAAGAAGTGAGTTAGTATATATATATATATATATAATTATAATTAAGTAAATAAAATTTAAATATATATATATATATATAAAATAATACTAATTTATTATATACATATATACATGATTTCGACACAGATATTTTGATGAAGAAACTAATTTATACAGGATATATGTATTATTGTGTATTTGGTGGAGAGGCGATTTAGTTAGTGTAGACTCCGTATTCGGTCAAAACGATAATAATACTTTACATTCTTTCAACAGTTTTATTAACCTCTCTCTCGGTCTATAACTGATTGCAAGCTGGATGGGATTAGGTAAACTGGGGGCATGTGTGGATTACTGCAGGATTGAAATCAAAATTTTGTTGATCTTTCTATGCGTCCGGAACAGAAATTAAATATAAACATCATGGATTGGCGTGTATGTCAATCCATTAGATGTGCTTATAGTTATTCAATAAAATGTCACTTTAGTAAAATACACATGTTTATAGGTGGTTGTGTGCGCGGAGGGGGACAAGGCTAAGTTTTTTTGTATACATTTGATTATTAGAGACTAGGTATGAAGACCGGATATTAGGAAGACAATTAAAAATACCTTTGGATATTAAAATAAATATAAATATATCTGTCTTGAATGAGTATACCACATTTGCCACAAGTTGTGTTTTACTCCTGTGCGTATTGTGTCGACCCTGAAGATGAACCTGGAAATTCGGGTTCGAAAATTAGGTCAAAGAACAATGGAAAATCTTGATCCAACGTCATTTTCAGACAATCAGCTAATTGAAGGCTTAAAGAAGAAGGGACAAGTGAGAACCCATCAATTGAGGCCAAAAATTACATCATCTGAATATGAAGGAAGTTCAAGATTTTACCGACCTATGAGTGCTATCAATTGTCCCGCACAAGAAAAATGCGGTCAAATCCACAACAAGAAGGACAGCACTGCGCAACCAAATGCTTCATTATTTAGATGGTCATAAATTTAAGTTTTTTACAGATCGTAAGGCGTCGATCAGCATCCTTGGTAAAACAGGTGGCTTAATTACTCTCGCAGGTTGAATTCCCAAATTACCCGGTTAGCGGAGATCGATTTGACTGTGCCTCATATTGCTGGCAAAAAGAGTGTGGTATCCGATGCCAGAATGAAGCCGATGTGGAGCTGATATATCAAGGTCTATTGTAGAATCTAGAATATTCTTCGAACAAATTAGTAGATTAAATGAGGATGCGCTAAGATTCGACCCCATTACGTTAGTTTTATACCAAAGAACAGGATATGTTCGCAAGCTCCAGAGTGGCAAGTGGTTGTTATACTAAACGTCCAGAAATCAAATACGACCATATGTGCCGTTGGAGTTACGTGCCAAAATTATCTAACCATTAGACATAATGGGACATCCATCCATAAAGGCCACAATTTGATTAGCCAACGACAGATACGTATGGCCGCACATGTCTAAAGACATGTGGGTATGAGTAAGAGCCTGTGCCAAGTGTCAATTTGCTAACAATGATAGATCGTTTTAGTCGCCAATTTGAAGTGGAGATTTTCAAAAATATGACAGCACAAGAAGTATTGTTCGCGTTCCTACATAATTGGATATCGCGTTATTGTAACCGGAGAGAATCACTAGTGGTCGCGGTAGAAAATTTATGTCTTAATATCATAGGGACAACTGTATTGCGTGCTAGCGCATACAATCCCCGAGTGAATAGGATGGTAGAAAGGTTGCATCGTAAACTGAAAGATGCGTTAAACTGTAATATTGGAACGAGCTGGATACACGATCTTCTTATATTATTAATTACCATGCTCAACAGATACAGGGCACAGTTAGGAACTTCAATTGCAGCATTGGTATATGGAGAACCATTAAGTTTGCCTGGAGACCTTCTGATAGAAACACCAATTATCTTGATTGTGCTTCAAGCTGTGTAGATTGGTTTGTAGGATCACTTAGATATAAGAGGTGTCGCTTGGCTCCGACCAAGCTTAGAAATGTAAAACCCGTGCTATTTGTCTTACGATCTAATATCGGCTTTGCATGTTTATGTAACTATTGAAACTAGAAAGAACAGCCTAACACCTTATTACAAAGAACTACATAAGGTCAGAGGACGACTGACAAAATGACATCATAGAGGTAAATGGCATTAAGGATTGTGTTACTTTGGATCTTTGCATTCCCAAGTTTAACTTGGTGAATACTATTTTTTACAGCTGAGCTACGATCCATGCTTAGAGCCATATTACATGTATTTGACAAAATGAATTTTTATTGGCTAATTAAACTCACATGACTATATGGAGTGTATAAACAGCATGAACCCCAGGTACATGGTGTAACGGCAAATTCTGTAATGGAGCAGACAGTTAGGGTAGATTTTGAAACCCCCCTGAGGCAACAAGTATGTGTGCGTTAATTATGTACAGAAGTGGCTGTTATACATCGAAAAATGGATGATTTGGCTAGAGCTATTTCGCAACTTCAGAGTCAGAAAAGAAATACCAGATGTTGCGTCAACGCTATGATGGGCCACGCGGATGGTTTAAGTCACATTATGATTATGGTCGAAGTGCAAATTGCCAAGGAGAGAATAGAATATACCGGCGTTTAGGTAGACCCAAATGAAAAGAAAGCACAGAGCCGGTAGAGAGGAATCATTCACCGGGAAAAGAATAAAAGCTCCGCTAGTAGAAGCTGCCGGAAGTGTTTCATTGCAAAGGCTCCCAGACTTGCGTTTAAAAGCCGAAATCTGGAAACAAATGCCAGATTATTCATTTACAATTTCATTATTAAAGTTGAATTAACTGGACCGGAGTTTTTTATCGATACGGATGCTGAAGTAAGCATAGTTAGGTCAGACGTGGTGGAAGTAGATTGCCCCACATTTGATTATCAACTATGGGCCACAAATAGTAGTCCGATAGGAATTATGGGGATGAAAGAATTGACGGATACCTTAGGCTAGAAATCATTTTTTAAATAAAACTTTCTCGCAGCCGATGTCAAGGATCATATCATTGGGATGAACTTCTTGACGCAAATCAAACTGACGTTAGATCCTAAAACTAGGACTATTGCAGAAGGCGTAGGTGTGTTAACACACACTGAGTCTAAATCTTTGGCAGCTAGAACAATTCTTTTACCCGATCCCACGGTCCCACAAGAATTTGCAGACATTATCGAGAAACACCTTGCGGTGTTTCAACCTTTCTCTGCTAAATTAACAGAATTGAAAACAGGAGTAGAACACAAAATAGAATTGGTGGCTACGTTGCCTTGTTCATCAAAGGCCCAAATATTGGCACAACACAAGCAACAAATTGTGTCTGAATTTCATTAAATACGCAAAGAGGGGATTTGTAGAGTATCAAGTTCCAATTTTGCTCCCCCAATAGTGGTAGCTCCCAATACTCAACCGGGAAAATGTTGAGTTTGTGGAAATTATCGTCTATTAAACTCAGTGTCGAAGAGTGATTCTTATCCACTCCCTTAGCAGAGTACTCTGCTCCGAGACATAATGGGATATGAGGTTTATATAACTTTAGATTTCCAGAAGGCATACTATCAGATACCGATCGATAAAAGTTCTATAACGCTCACCGCAGTTACATTTCCAGGAGAGGGATCGCATGAATTTCTTCGAAAGCCTTTTGGTTTGGAAAATGCCAGTCAGACATTCCAACGTTTGGCTGAAGAAATCCTTCAGAATATTTCATTTGCGAGGGTGTACATAGACGACAGTTTAATTTTTTTTTCGCTGACGTGATGAATATAGTAGGCCTTTGGAAACGGTTTTTACCAGTCTGGAACATAATGGATTAGTGATCAAATCCAATAAGAGTAACATCGGATGCTCTTCAATTAAGTATCTTGGACCTTTGCTTTCCAGAGACGGAATTAAGCCTTTGCAAGATAAAATCCATGCTATCTAGGACGTAACGGAGCCCCGGACCGTGCGCTAGTTCCAAAGGTTCTTTGGCATGATCAGCTATTATCGTCGATTCATTCCAGGTCTATCCGGAATTCTAGGATCGTTAACACACCATCACACACATGAAAAGAGGACGATCAAGAAGTCTTGTCCTATAAATTTGAGTCAGGAGGACCTAGATAAATTCCAGATGGCCATGGAAATGCTAAGTGACAAAACCACTCTAGCAGCTGTTATTTGGGAAAGACCATTCAAGCTAATGACATAGGCCTCAGATGTTGCAAAAGGGGCTGTGCTTCAGCAAAGGGCAAGGATATAGCAAGACCAATTGGGTTTTATGGCCGAAAGCTTAGGGATCAAGAAAAGTGGTATGATATATTTGCTAAAGTGTTTCTAGCTGTATTTGCCGCAGTTCTACATTTTGAGCATTATTAGGATAGTCATTAATGTAAGCTACTGACAGAACATAAGCCGTTTATCAGCATACAAAGTAAAACAGCAAGGCTTAATTACGCACGCAGGGTGGATTCCAAAATTCCCTAGTTAGCAGAGTTCGATTTCACTGTGTTTCATATTTCTGGTAAAGAGAATGTGGCAGCAGATGCACTTAGCAAACCGAATGAAGCCGATGTCGAGCTGAAATATCAAGGTCAATTGAAAAATCTAGATGATTCTGCGAACAATTTAGTAGATCAAATGGAGGAAGAACAAGGAGTGGATCCTTTTACGTAAGCTTTGTCCAAAAGGCGTCTTCTAATCACTTTATATTTGAGTGAAGAAAGTGGGATTATAATAATTCCTGGAATCATAAAGCGACGATAGCAAATCCTCACTGTCAAATAATAACTTTGCAATTAAGGTGTTAACATTGAACAGAAATTGGTATATTGTGTGACTTTACATCATCATGCCCGTTGAAATGAAGCTTTACTTTCTTATACCCGAAATCGAAATGCTCTGAATCTTGATTTCTGTTCATGGTGTGTTCAACATGCAGTAAAATTGACTTCCTGTACTTACATTGAGTTTTGTAGAGAATTTTTGATTTGCCTCCTTTGCAAACAGCAGTTGCTATGACAAAATATGCAGACCGGCTACTGCATGTATAAAAATATGCATAGGGCAGTTACTATTAGTATTTACCGTTTATACACTGTTTTGATAATGTATTCTGAACTGGTTTTCACTGCTTTGAATATAATCCATTTAAAATGTCGGATATTCCAACAATTTTACAAAGTACATATGGAAAATCAGATAACATGAATTAATCAATGTTTAGCGTTTTTTGGTTCATGGCTCATGTGCGCACTATGAAATTGTGCGTGATTTTCATTAAATAAATAGTTAATTTGATCACAAACAGTCATTGTAACAATTATTCATCTAAACAAATTCGTTAATGTGATCAGTGTACTGCTATAACATAAGGATGTGCGGATCAGTCAATATCTGCATTCTCTTTAATTACACATAAATCTCTTTTGATACATGTTTTTATTACGAAATCGAATATTAGCAGAGCTTTTAATAGAAATTCAATTATATCACACTTCTTATTTTAAAATTTTTAACATTAATAATTCTACGCAATATTGATTATTATTATGTATTTTTCAGCGTGTTCATACAAGTCCTCCTTTGCTTCACATTCACCTACATTATAAATTATTATATTAATTATATTACTAACAGCATTTATAAATACGATGATAATTGTTATCGGAAACAGATTTTCTTGAGATTTTTATTTCCAAGTTTTGTTTTATTATAATTGAAATGTTATGCACTATATCTTCATGTTAGTTAACATTACATACAATCAATTGCTAGTCATGGTTCTCAATTTTTGCATAATGTTACACTCGAATTATACCTTAATTGTTCCTAATTTGATGATGTATATATTATTCTTTTCAGTCGAACTTTCTAATATTGATATATTGTATAGTACAACTAGTGAGATATACTTATCTACATGAGATTAATTGCACAATTATTTGATGTGATAATTTTTTTATATATATTGTACATTTTCCAATTTTATTATTTGATGGAATATGTGTGGTTTGAATCCAAATAAAGATATTCTATTCTATTCTATTCTAAAATTGCATTACACGATACTTTCCGTGATTTAGAGTGGGAAAATCTTGAAAAAATGATAAACATTGAAGAAAGCCGATCACAACGCTCAGTTGTTCGCATGTGAATATATTATATATACAGTTAAACTGCTTTTAAGCAGTGTTATTATCATGTAACGCGCGGCTCCGAATTACAACCCAGCGACTATCAATTTCGACAGATCCGGTTTACCTTAGGGTCATATATACTAAATATGTTTTCAGACAATCTTTCTACTAACTGTGATTTTAGTTTGGCTTCACAACAACACACACACGCGTAATACGCCGATAGCATGCAGTGGATTACAGTGTTTCAGATGTCAAAGTTAGGATTTATATTTGTTTGTGCTCTTGGATGTGTATCCGTCACAAGTAATTATACTACTAAGGCACTCAGTATATATTTATCGTGATTTATGACTTTGAGCTTTTGTGCCTAGATATTAACTTGTGTTAACAATATTTTATTTTGTTGCCGTCTTAAGCACGGTCAATTTTGAATAACATTGAATTTTAATTTACTTTGTAACATTGTTCATAATACAAGTATGAATGTCAGAAGTAGCCTTCACACATGACGACACTGAAAAAGGGGTCTGACGTCAGATAGATTGCAATAAGATTGATTAGAAGCACGTCACACGAACCTGATTTCTTTCGACATCAGCTAATAGGCTTATGTAGGAACATCATAATATCACTAAATAAACCGCTACCCCACAAATATCACCAACATAAATCCAACATAAGATTTAAAAGAAACATTTTGATTACACCTCAATCAAAAAAAACGAGAATACATACACACAGACATGGCGTACGCTTATCTAGTGAGTTGTCAGTAATTGTGACTAATCACTGTAATCTAATTTCGAAGCGTGTACACATGCAGACATACACAACCAATTTGACATACATTTTCATAGCATTTTATGCTTAAGAGACCTAACAACAAGTATAAATGGGACAGTTTAAACTAATATTTCCACTTGACATACTGATTATCATTTGTGTGTGTGATGTGCTTGACATTGAAAAAGATCTCCATATTTGGAGGCCGAAATATTTAGCAAAATCAGGAAGACAGTGGATGCAAACAACTCGGAACGCACCTCGAGAATTAGGTAAATAATCTATTCCCTGTCGCGCAACATGTTTCTATTAAATCTTATTTAGGTATTAAATACGGTTCTACAACAGTGAAGCTGCAAAATCGCTATCATCACATAAAAAAAACAATTAGTAAGGCAATTGGAAAATATTCGTTTCATTAAATTATGTTTAAAACATTGTGTAATTCCTAAATGTTTTAAATTTAAATTGCCATTTCATTTAAATGATTAAGGTAGATCTCTTAAACATGAAATGACTTTGAACATAATAAATACATTGATTAGCGATTTAGAAAAACGCAAATATGAACTAATTAGAGAGAAAACTAAAATAAGATCTATGTTACTTTCCTTTTTGCACGCGGATGACTTTAAATGTATAGAGGATTTTACTGATGGCGCACGTAATAGAGAGATAAAAAGGTTCACATCAGGCATAATAGAAAGTTAGGAAATTTGGGCATCTATAGACAGACCACAGTTAGGACGTGTCCTGTTGTAACTAATCGAGTGGTAAAACTCTCTAAAATAAATCTTAATGAGAAACAGCTGGAAATGCTTAATCGTGGTCTGAATACAGCTATCCAAATTAAGAAATCACCAAAAAATGAGATAATTACTGAGGCTGTTAAAATAGCACAATTCCTCTCAGACAAAGATAAAGTTAGGTTTGAATTAGACGTAGCCGCAGCTGTGCTAACGTACACAGAGGAAAAATATAAACCAAATTATGAAATAAAAAGTCTCAGGAATGAGTTAATAGCAAACAGTGTGATATGTTTGAAAGCAGACAAAGGAGGAGCGACGGTTCTGATGAGTCAATCTGACTATAATGATAAAATAGTTTTTGAACTCAATATTTTGCGGTGTGTAAGC
>JAQBSW010014954.1:0-10682 GCA_029291075.1 Eudiplozoon nipponicum | reverse complement strand
TTCCTGTTATAGAGTCTAGAAAAACACAAAAATGGAAGCCATCTGTTCAACTTCTACTGACCCCACTATTGCAATCCTACAAATCAGTTTATGTACCTCGATTAAAATAGACGGGTCTGATCAAATTTAAAAACGGTTACGATTTTAACAAATCGGTACGGTAACATAATAATTGCACTCGATAAAACTATTGGTTTTAATGTATTACGTAAATCTTGTTACATGAAAATTGACTCACAACCGCAATGAGAAATCGAATAAAAACTCAATATCTGGTTGATCATTACAAGTTATAATGGATCTCTACTAGACCTATTAAATTGTGCTTGAATTCCTAAGGCAAATAATTTAGAGACAATTCATTTTATGGGAACTTCCATACAATGAAGAAGTAGAGACATTATTTCAACTTATATATACCTTGAAAAACTGACCATATGAACTCGTTTATGGTAGACGGATATGAGGGAAATTCATATACCGTTAGGATTTGGGCAAAGCTGTGCTTGTTAAATGTTTTAGTTGCACTGAAAAAATTAATACCTTTAATGTTTTGCGCAAATCTTTATTAAATTAAAATTGACACAAAGGCAATGAGAGTATTCTAAAGAAAATCAAATAGTTACACGGTCTAATCTACCTCCATACTGTTGTTCTTACATTGTGTCTAAAACCTTAATGCACGTAAATTAGAGACAGTTCTTGGAAGAGTTACTATCGTCCCACGAAAAAGGATTACTATCTGTTCAATCATTATAGGCGCTGCTACAGTTACCAATTGAATCAGTTTTAATGACTCTTGTTATGTACGAGTACGACTGAATTTCGTAAAGCGATAAAATATATTTGTAACTCTATATTTTTAGTTTTTAATTGCCTTTACAAAACTGTTTATTTTAAAGAAGTGCGTAAATCTTGTTAGCTGAAATTTTACTAGCAAATGTTAAGAATATTCTCATGAAAATAAAGTGTTTGGATGTTGATTGCACTGTCTAATCGATCCACAATTTAGTTCTATTGCATGTTGTCTTAACTCCTTAATTAGGTGATATAGAGATCGTTCATTATATGCCACAAACAGTCCACAAAAAATGGAAGCCATCCGATCAGCTTATTTGGACTCTGACAAAGTGACAAAATGAATCAGTTTTATTAACACGATTAAGATGGACAAATATGATAAACTTTTAAAAAACAATCAGAATGAAACAAAATAGAGCAATTAAAACATTCTAGCTGCTTTCGAGTTTAGTTATAATTGCTGAATATTTCAATGATCGGGTCTTCTTGAAATACGGATAATAGCAACTTTCTAGGCCATGGAACTTTGCGGTTGTTCAGGAAAATCGCTTTTTTCTGCGAACCTCTCATATTATATGATAAGTTTTATTGTTTGTATAAGAAATTGGATAATATGTATGGTCAAGATATCGGTAAAGAATGACAAGAATACAAACTATCCACATTCAACTCAACGCGTTAATGTTTCATAAGATGCTGAGTGATATATTCAAATGTGCGAGTCGGAATAAAAACGAATTTAATATAATCAATGTTGCAAATGCTGTCCGAATAAATCAACTTTTCTGTGCTCACCAATATATTTTTTGCGTAGTTCACAAGGTTGCTATTTGCTTTGTTAATTGCAAGCCATAACAGATTTATTGGATCAGATCACGTTTGGTGGTAGATTAATCACTCATTTCACTCGTTAGGGATATCTTATTTTATATTCTTTGAATGTTTGCGGAGTGCCAGCTCCATAAATTCATTCTCCACGATCTGCGTTCGCGGATTGTCGCTTTGCACTATCAGTTTCGCGAAGATCAGATTGATCCCCATTTCCAAGTAGGCATCCGTTTTGTCTTCGATCGGGCTGGGTGCGTATTCATCCCTTTTATCCAAAGGCTTTAACAACTGGATCGTATCTCATTTCCAGTGGTTAGTATAAACGATGTTGAAGCCTTCGAAAGAAAAAGACGAAACCGCACTCAAAGACAAAATAGATCTGTACATGGAAATGGGTATCAATCGGATCTTTATGAATCTAATAGTGCAAATTGACAACCCGGGAACGCAAATCATAGAGAATATCATTTTATTATCAGTCATTTTTATGTGGCAGGTAATATTGGGACAGTTTACTGCTTAGGAACCAGTAAACTATGCATAAATATCAAACTGCGCAAATTCTATAGAAAACGACTGAGTTCTCAGGTTTTGCAGCTATGTTTAATTACATTTACAACTGGCATTCAATCAAAAAGTTATAAAATAAACCCAGAAAACTCTGTGCGGTAAAACATTTTTATTGTGCTATAAATATCATTTAATAGCATTTCGTCTCTAATGTTATATCACACTGGATTGAAAATGATGACAAAACTCGTCTTATGTCAACCTTATTGCGAAATGTGCTTCCTTATTTTTATGACAAGTAACATGTATAATATTTCTTTTTTGAGGCACACTAAAGCATTAAAAATAGAAAGTTGTCTTAATTTATACAAAACACGATAAGGTAATCAAATTGGTTAGGTTTATCGGCTGTAATTTATAAGTTGGAAAGGTGAAAAATCTTGATTACACTAAAACAATATTTCAACATGCACAATGTACTATAAGCTTTAGGAACATCATGGGAATAGAATAATTTTGATAGTTAAATAAACTTTTTCCATTCATGAAATGCTTATAGACTTAAAACCAGTAAAAATTTATAAAAACAAACTTCACACGTTCTATAGAACGTGGCAATGCTTTTAAACAGTTCAGTATTGTTTCCTCAAATATAGGGGTCCAACTTAAACAAAAAGCCAAATAATGAGTGATGAAAACACTATGCAATGGTAAAATATTAACTGCTCCAAAGCATAGTGAATTTAATATAAATTACTACATGCACACTGCAAAGCTCAAGATAAACGCTTACATAGAAAAGACGATTTTCGGTTGTTGATTGCACTTTATAGCCAGTCTGTAAAACTGACTTATGTAATGTTAAGCTTGAATTTAAGGCAAGTAACATACACAACAATTTCAGTTCAGACTTCTATTTAAATATAGACGAAGTAATCTACTCTACTAGTCTAGAAAACAACTAAAGACAAACATCGACTATGTCTGTTTGCTCGTATTAAAAAAATTAAATTTGGGCTCAAAAATAGTACATTTTGCATATTTAGTATCAAATTAAGCATGTACAATACAAAGCGTGCAATGGAAATCGAGAAATACCAACTGATTTTCGCTTCTCAAAAGAATTGCCCGCAACGCTATCATAACTTATATTCAGTTTGATCTCAAAAGTAAGTAATAAGGAGATTTTATTCTACCAGTTCACAACATGAAAACTGTTTGGCTATACCAGATGATACGGAAGAACCAGTGTCAACTGTACCGGGCGCCATTATGCACAACTCGTTCTGGAAGAGTGCAACGACAAACGAAGGATCATGATTACGTCTATTACTAGCCGTCATTTTTTGAGAAGGTGGTGTATGTGGAGGAAGAAAAATCCTCTGCCAAAATTAAAGTAATATTAACTCATAAATTTAAACCACCTTGGCTGATTGTAACGAATTTTATTTAAAAAGAATTTTTTCTTTTATTTTCCAGAACTTTCTTTGTTTAAATACTTGACTTTGAATTGTGCGCCATTTTAAGTTTTCGAGCATTACTTTCCTCGACTGCTTGTATCTTCTTTTGGCCTACTGCAACTGTTTCATTTTTCTTCATTAAAATTTGATCGATTACTTCAATAAACGCCTGCTAAAACTGTCTTATATTTTTTATTGATGCACGCATAGAAGGGACGTTCTGTAACAGGTAATTTAATAATTCTGTTGTTCGCGTCCATTTCTTTTCAGATTATTTGTTTGGGTGTTTCGTACGAAACAGGTTTCACATCCCGATTTTCCCAACATTAAGTGTCTATCTAATAATAAAATTTCATAGATATGGATGCAGATCTTAAATTTGAGGACACTAGCAAGTTAGCGCAAGATATTGCAGGTTTGAATTTAGCAGATGCGAATGAAAATATAAGCTTATTAGATTCTACTGTAAATTTTAGGACAACAAGCGATCTGGCATCTATAGGGTTCTCAGATACGAATCGGTTAGGAGCCTCTAAAAAATTTGGCGACCGCGCCAGTCCAAGAATTTTAAGTCTACCGCAGTATAAATCTGAAAAACTTTCAAGTTGGGTAGGAGATGCCCAAATGATATTTAGTGCTTATAATATTGTAAATCCTATGGAGAAATTTGTTGCAGCATGGATGGCATTGCCTGAAAATTTCCGAAATGCCTTGGAAAATTTCAGAGACAGAACTGTGGAAAAAACCGTACAATGCATTTGAGTTATTAATGGCTGAAATTCAACAGAGATATCAGCCTGGAAGATCGGCGCAAATGTGCGAATCATTACGCTTAGAAAAAATGGGGCGTCAATTACCGTCCGAATTTTACGAACGCCTTTGCACAAAAGCTTCCAGGTTGAATATATCCATATATGTGGTCTATTCTATCTTCACAGCTGAGATACCAATTAGGCTTAGAACCACATTGGAAGTATTTGACACTATAAGCATTGATTGGCCAACAAAACTCAGAGGGTTAGACGGGATGTATAAACAGCAGGAACCACAAGTACATGATGTAATAGCAGATTCTGTCACGGTGCAGCCAGTCAAGGCAGATGCCGAAAACAACCTGACTATACAAGAAACCTTGCGTTTCTTATGTAGAGAATTTGCTAGTTTACGTCGTGACATTTCGCAACTTCAGAGTCAGGATAGGTATACTAGACGTCGAGGAAGTCACTCGCGTCAACGCTTTGAAGAGCCACGCGGATGGCGTAAGGCACATTGCGAGTACGGAAGAAGTGCAAAGTTCCCAGGTAAAAATTGTATATACCCGTGATTGGGTGGACCCAGATGGAAAGGAAGCACTAAACCGGTAGAGAGAAATCCATCACCGGGAAAAGGACAAAATCCCAGCTAGTAGGAGCCGTAGGGGGAGTTCCATTGCAAAGGCTCCCAGATATGCCTTTAAAAGTCATACTGGTAATAATTCGTCAAAGATCAGAACTAATTATTTTGGCCAAAATGAAGAGTAATCCTAGATTAGGATACAAACTCCTCACAGATTACAGTAAATACAAGGAAAAGTTAAAGCTTATACTACCTGTGGATAAAACTGAGTATGAATTTCTCTGTGAATTGGATGAAGTATTTGGCAATTTGATATGCAATCCACAGAATGAAAGAAATTTTATAGAACTATCTGACCCCTTGGGAGACCAGGAACCAGGACTTGTTATTGACAGTGATGAATTGATAAAATTGATGTTAAAAATCAAATCAAAAAAACAAAAAGATCACTTTGGTATTTCGATTGATAATCTGCTTCAATTACCCTTAACATTTAGGAATGTGCTCTGCAACTTTATAAATAGAATTTTGAAGAATGGCAAATTACCAATCGATATACTAACGATAGTAGGTAAGCCGTTGCCAAAAGTAAGTAAGCCAACGTGCGCCAGTGATTATAGATTAATCTCTATTATCCCTTCGTTTTTGAAGGTAATAGAACGATTGATACTTGATCATTTAGAACGTATGTTACCGGCTGATTTTGATTTATGTCAACATGGCTTTACGAAAGGTAGATCAACAACTACTAATATGCTTTTCATGTGGAAACATGTAATTACATTAGACGAGAATAAGTTAGATGCATTAATTGTATTTATAGATATCTCAAAAGCTTTTGACTCTATATCTTTTGATGCTATTTTGAATGCGATTAGTTTGTTGAATATTGATCCGAATATTTTTAGATTACTTAAATACTATCTATATAATCGACGAATGAGTATTCAAGTAAATGATTTGATATCAAAATCGAAACGAGTAACGAGTGGAGTTCCACAGGGATCAAGCTTGGGGCCAATTTTATTTAAAATCGTATTTGCACATTTTGAAACTAAGATCCTTAACGGTCGAGTTTGCAAATTCGCTGATGATTTAAAAATAATCTTCCCAATTGATCCAAAAATGTCGAATTCTCCAAAAATAATGTGACGTTAGATTTGTATGATTTGAGTAGATATTTGATTACACTAGGGCTGAGAATAAACAATAAAAAGACGGGAGCTTTAAAAATAGGTAACAGAACAAACTTTAATTATGTTTATTTTCATGATGCTGTGATTAATGATTGTTTGAGATTAAACTTATGCAAGAAATTAAGGATTTAGGCATAACTATTCAATGTACAGCTTCTGCTGTAAGACATATTGAAAGTATAGTAGGCAGTGCCAAGAAAAGATGGGCACTAATAAATCGAAATATCTTATCAAATGATATAAAACTTCAAATGTATATAATATGGATTAGACCGGTACTAGAATATGCTGTCGCTACTTGGAATCCATTAAAAAAGGGTTTGTCCAATAAGATAGAAGCTGTACAAAGAAAAGTTGTGAAACATATTAGTCCTATCTCTTGCACTATATACGCCTCTAGATTACAGTTTGTGTCATTGCAATCTTTGTGGTTTCGGAGTATGTGCTATTTTATAAAAGTTTTCCATTTGAACCAGTGGACTGGTGCCTATATGACTCCGATAAGAAAGAGTCATGAAGTTTGAACTAGATCTGGACATTTGGCAATATCTCCTCCTTTGGTGGGAAATGTTGCGAGCAAGTTATTCTCTTTCTCGAAAATCTACAAAATTTATAACCAATTGCCAAAGGAGCTTAGAGAAATGCCTCCATCTAAGATGTCTTTTAAATTTTTATCTACTGAACTTGAAAAAGTCTACAATCCTGCTGATATTTTTTATTTTGATTATGATAATACTTTCTCATAGTTGAATAAAAGACAAGGATAATTGTTATCGGAAACAGATTTTCTTGAGATTTTTATTTTCAAGTTTTGTATTATTATAATTGAAATGTTATGCACTATATCTTCATGTTAGTTAACATTACATACAATCAATTGCTAGTCATGGTTCTCAATTTTTGTATAATGTTACACTCGAATTATACCTTAATTGTTCCTAATTTGATGATGTATATATTATTCTTTTCAGTCGAACTTTCTGATATTGATATATTGTATAGTACAACTAGTGAGATATACTTATCTACATGAGATTAATTGCACAATTTTATGTGATGTGATAATTTAAAAAAATATATATATTGTACATTTTCCAATTTTATTATTTGATGGAATATGTGTGGTTTGAATCCTAATAAAGCTATTCTATTCTATTCTATTCTATTCTATTCTATTCTATTCTAAAGGATAGAAATGCGACGGGACCAGTTAGCACCGATACAGAAGGCAAGAGAGTCCGATTCTTACTAAGCGGAGATCTGGAAAACATTGCCGGATTGTCCAGCAACAAATTCATTATTAAAGATGAATTATCTGGATTAGAATTTCTCATCGATACGGGTGCTGAGATAAGCATAGTTAGGTCAGACGTGGTGGAAGCAGATTGCCCCACATTTGATTATCAACTATGGGCCGTTAACGGAAGTCCGATAGGTGTAAAAGGGATGAAAGAAATGTCGGTAACGTTAGGCCAGAAATCTTCCTTCCGATGGAATTTTCTAGTAGGCGATGTCAAGGACCATATTATTGGCATGGATTTCTTGACACATTTCATGCTAACATTAGACCCCAAAGCTAGGACTATCGCAGAAGGCGTAGGGATATCAACACCTACTGAGTCTAACACATCGGAAGTTAGAACAGTTCTTTTACCTCGTCCAACAGTCGCACATGACTTTGCCGATATAATCGAGAAGCACCTAGCAGTGTTTCAAACTTTCAGTGCCAAAAGGATAGGTCTGAAGACAGGAGTAGAACACCTAATAGAATTGGTGGCTCCGTTGCCTTGTTCAACAAAGGCTCAACCATTGGCACAACACAAGCAACAAGTTGCTTTGTCAGAATTTCACCAATTGCGCGAAGAGGGGATTTGTAGAAAGTCAAATTCCAATTTTGCTTCCCCAATAGTGGTAGTTCCCAAACCTGAACCGGGTCAATGGAGGGTTTGTGGAAATTATCGTCTATTAAACTCAGTGACAAGGGGTCATTCTTATCAGCTTCCTTACCAGACTACCTTACTCCGAGATATAATGGGATATGAGGTTTATTCAACTTTAGATCTATAGAAAGCGTACTATCAGATACCAATGGAGGAAAGTTCGATACCAGTCACCGAAGTCAGATTTCCAGGAGGGGGATCGCATTAATTTCTTCGAATGTCTTTTGGTTTGAAGAATGTCAGTCAGACATTCCAGCGTTTTGCTGAAGAAATCCTACAGAATTGTCCATTTTCGAGGGTGTACATAGACGACATTATAATTTTTAGTCGCTCGCGAGATGAACATTTTACGCATTTGGAAACGGTTTTGACCAGGCTGGAACAATAGGGATTAGTGGTCAAACCTAACAAGAGTAATATCGGATGCTCTTCAGTTAGATATCTTGGTCATATACTCTCCAAAGACAGAATTAAACCTTTGGAAGATAAGATCCAAGCTATTAAGGACGTAACGGAGCCCGGAACCGTACGCCAGTTGCGAAGGTTCTTGTGCATGTTCAGCTATTATCTTTGATTTATTCCAGGTCTAGCCGGAATTCTTGGATCGTTAACACGCCATCTCACTCGTGAAAAGAGCACGATCAAGAAGTCTTGGCCTATAAATTTGAGTCCAGAAGACCGAGAAAATTTCCAGAAGGCCAATGAAATGTTAAGTGACAACAGCACATTAGCACCTGTAGATTGGGAGAAACCTTTCGAGCTAATCACAGATGCCTCAGATGTTGCAATAGGGGCAGTGCTACAGCAAAGGGATCAGGACATAGTAAGACCGATTGGGTTTTATAGCCGTAAGGTTAATGATCGAGAAAAACGTTATGATACGTTTGGTAAAGTGTTTCTAGCAGTGTATGCTGCAGTGCTACACTTCGAGCATTACTTAGACGGACATAAGTTTAAGTTATTGACCGATCATAAGCCGTTGATCAGCATACTTGGTAAAACAGCTAGGCTTAATTACTCTCGTAGAGTAAATTCCCAAATAACACGGTTAGCAGAGTTTGATTTCTTTGTCTCATATTGCTGGTAAGAAGAATGTGGTAGCCGATGCACTAAGCATACCGAATGAAGCCGATGTCGAGCTGATATTTCAAGGTCCGGTGAAGAGTTTAGATAATTCGATGCATGATTTAGTTAGTCCAATCGAGGAAGCGCAAGGATCGGATACCTTTACGTTAGTTTGGTCCAAAAGGCCAGGATATGTTCGTAAGCTCATAAATGGAAAGCGGTTGTTATGCGAAACGTCTAGAAGTCAACCACGACCATATGTGCCGTTGGAGTTACGGGCCAAAATAATCCAAGTGTTACATGACATGGGTCATCCATCCATTAAAGCCACTATTCGATTGATTAAAGGCAGATAGTTATGGCCGCACATGTCTAAAGACATACGGCTATGGGTAAGAGCCTGTGCCAAGTGTCAAACGTGTAAGGTGTGGAGACATACCAGAACCGAGATAAAGAATATTCGGATACCAATTGGACGGTTCAGACACATACACATAGACATTGTCGAGATGCCCGAGGTACATGGCAAAAAATATTTGCTGACTATGGTAGATAGATTTAGTCGTTAATTCGAAGTGGCGATTTTAAAAGTCATTAGAGCGCAAGAAGTCTTGTTCACGTTTCTACATAATTGGATATCGCGTTATGGTGTTCCGGAAAAGGTCACTAGTGATTGCGGTAGTCAATTTATGTCAGAGCTTTTCGTAAGATCCCTCAACATCATGGGAACCACTATAATACATACTAGCGCGTATAACCCACGAGCGAATGGGATGGTAGAAAGGATACATCGTGAACTGAAAGCTGCATTAAGGTGTACTAGTGGAACAAGCTGGATACACGATCTTCCTATAGTACTACTCGCCATGCGCAACAGATATAGGGCACAATTAGGTACTTCCATAGCAGAATTGGTTTATGGAGAACCATTAAGGTTACCTGGAGATCTTCTAATAGAAACTCCAAGTAGTCTTGATTGGGCTTCTAGTTATGTAGATTGGTTCGTAGGAGCACTTAGAGATAAGATGTGTCGTTTGGCTCCGACCAAGACTAGTAAAGCAAAAACCAAATGCTATGTGTCCTCTGATCTAAGATCGGCTTCGCATGTGTATGTATCTAATGAAAATAGGAAGAATTGCCTGACACCATTTTATAAAGGACCATACAAGGTCAAGAGGATGACTGACAAAAATGTCATCATAGAAATAAATGGCATTGAGGATTGTGTTACGTTGGATCGTTGCATTCCCCAGTTTATCTGGATAGACGGTATGACTGAATTAACAGATGCGTTGAATGACCGTCGTTCTATGGTCGAATCTGATGTGTGCAATCCCATCATACAGGCACATAAAGAAATGCAGAACTCAGAAGATGCGTTGTCTAATATAGCAAAATCTTATTCTACTAGTTCACAGCATGAAAATTGTTTGGCTATACCAGATGATACGGAAGAACCATTGTCAACTGTACCGGGCGCGATGACGACGTCAGGGGCGCCATTATGCACAATTCGTTCTAAAAGTGTGCAACGACAGCCAAAGAAT
>JAQBSW010014953.1:7500-10685 GCA_029291075.1 Eudiplozoon nipponicum | reverse complement strand
AACAGGCTGTCGAGTGGCAAACATCGTGCAAATGAACAACAATTGAATGACATAATTTGTGTTAGAATGTGGGCGACATGAAACGAATAGATAACAATCTATCTCGAAAATTTCTCATATGAGTAGAAAAATCAGAACACGAATTATGCACCACTATTCCCACCAAAAATCGAATGACTTAAACAAATACCTTCCGAGCACAAATGAAAGGAATTTTTCACGACACAAGACAACTAAAATAATAAATAGCTCATTGCCTAGAGCGAAAATATACCCTTATTATACAGTCAACCCTCTCTATTTGGCGGATCGATTCCCGCGGATTCACGACACCGCGGATTTTACGGTAGTGTCGAAATTAGTCGCAACTTATGAAGAACCAATATATTTTGTTAATTCAATTAAAAAACTAATAAAAACAAAGCAGGCATAAAATAGTATAAAATATGTACATACCTTGTATTTGAATTTGTAACTAGCATGACAAATATAGAATCATACGTGCAAGCATTACAATAATTATCAATTATCATAATCAAGGTTGCGGTCTTGATATAAGCACCTGACCCATTAATTACTTACATATGTCAGTATAACCTAAGAATTGTATAGTGTAGAAAAGGCAATTCATCCAGTAGACCGGTTTCGTCCTTATTGGGAACTCATCAAGTACTGGCCAGAATTTGCCGCGGACAGGACTACGAACCTGGGCACGTCTGCTTCGGGATCTGGTGCTCTAACCACTGAGCTATCCTGCCGCACACTACACTACACACAATTTTCAGTTATATGCTAACTAATGTAACTTGGTTAGTCAATTTTTCCTTTAGGTGGAGCTCATAAGGCATCCATTTAGACCCAAAGTTCCAACTAACCTTGCCCAATCTGTCATTACTGAACAGACACCACATTACATGGGGAAGTGGTATTGAAATGAACATTTATGCAATTAAACGAACATTGGTTGCGCGGGTGGTGAATAATTGGATGCGCAGTAGAAGACACTATCAGCTTCATCATAATCATATCTAATTCGCAGCAAATTCATCGCTATCATCATTCAAGTTTTTATTTTGTGTTGAGTATAGTAACAATATTTTTACATTAATATTTTTTCCGATACGTATCTACTTAGACCGAAGGCTATAAAAAAGACAATTTTAACTTTAATATTCTAACATTTAAATATTTGTGCCTATTTCAGATTAGGGCACTGTACGTAAGTGATCTGTAAAAGGCTGGTTTATTAACAGTAACTAAAGGAAAGGTTTTAAAACTCCGAAAACATGCTAAGTAAGTACTGTAAATATGGTGTCCCCTACTTCGCCGAATTTCAACTATCGCGGCCGGTCTTGGAACCAATTTACCACGATAAACTAGGCTTTACTGTAAAGGCGGTTCCACTGAGACAAGAGACTGGTTAAAAATGGAGTTAATGTTTTTTTTAAGATGTCACAAATATATAGAATTGTAGCTAAGGCTGCGTTAACTTTACGCCAATGAGAGCAACTAAATTACTAAGCCAACGTCTCACTATAGAGAAGTGAGTGTGAGATAATTATAAATAATAAATGAGTCTCAGTTTTGATATCCTTAATATTCTTTAAATCAAGTTTGCGAGATTGAAGTAAACACCAATCCCATTTTATTTAACAACAACATAACAAAACTACCACCAGCCGCAACGCACTGACGCGTTTCGACCTTCCATGATCATCATCAGAGTACGACGGCAAACTAAATAGCGGGAGTCATGCCGTAATGCACATATAGGGAAATAAAAATAAGATATGCGGCTCTCACCTCTAGCAGTCTTGCATACATTGAACTTGATTGGAAATGTCGGCTGCACAATTTCTATGCAGTCACGAACATTAACTGTTTGCAGCTTTCGCCATATATATATATATATATATATATATATATATATATATATATATTATATATATATATATATGAAATACAGTTAAACAATAATTGATTGCGCGGTTGGTGGTAACAATTAATTAAATCAAGTTTGCGAGCTTGAAGTAAACACCAATCTCATTGTATTTAACCAATCGTCGAACAACCAAAATCAATTATCGGTATAAATTAAAACATCAGTACCTTGGAGACGCGTCTTGTCTACTGTAATGGTTTCGTCATTAGCTAGCACTTCAAATAAATGGAAAGGATCGATTAGGCCAAGGTTCGACCTTGGAGCAATTGGTTCAGAGTCCTGCAACTAATCGCTCTATTCCACTATAGCCGCATAATGCATGCAAATTTCAGCGCATATATTACAACAGTTAGAAAAAAGAACACATCCAGAAGACCTGTTTCCCTCTTATTGGGAACAATCGAGGTACTGCCAAGAGATTTCCGCGGACGATTTAACATGGCGGAAAGGCTTACCCGATATATGAGATTCAATATGGCTTGATACTGTGTGTAATATAGGACACGGTTGTCACAATGGATGGACTTTCTGATTGCGAACGAAATTTGCTCTGTTTCTGTCTCGTCTGCTGCAAATTGTGCGCAGTACTTGACGAGTGCCCAACAAGACCGAAACCGGTCTATTGGATGATTTATACCACTATTTTGCGTACAAAAATGGAGGACCATTATTTAAAAAGATTAAATTTCATTGGAAGTCTCATTTATAAACAACATTTACATGTCCCATACGTGTAATTGAAATGAAATTTTAAATTTCCTTAAGGTCTTCATTCAAATTCATATATAAAAAATATATAAAAATTTAATAGCATCAAACGGAAACTCGCGATATTTTCACAATGATTATTACAAGTCATTGCATATCGATTTTTGCATAGGATCAAATTATCTGATTGGAACCGAGACAGGAGAAAACTTGTTTTACAACAAATAAGAAAAATATACGTGGAAACAATTATTATAATCAAGGTTGCGATCTTGAGATAAACACCTGACCCATGAAGCACATACATTTGTCAGTATAAACTGAGAATTGTATAGTGTAGAAAAGACAATTCATCCAGTAGAAGGATTTCGTCCTTATTGGTAACTCATCACGTACTGGCCAGAATTTGCCGCGGTCAGGGCTCGAAACTGAGCCCGTCTCTTCGGAATCTCGTGCTCTATGTAACTTGAATAGTCTATTTTTCATTCAGGTGGAGCTCATAAAGCATTCATTTAGACCCTAAAATCCAACTAAC
>JAQBSW010014953.1:0-5000 GCA_029291075.1 Eudiplozoon nipponicum | reverse complement strand
TTCGGCCAAATAGATGACAGCGTGTTATTGCAGCTAGCATAAGATACTGGCAACTGGATTCGCGAGTTGAATCGGCGTTATCTATCTCCGAAATGTTGATGAATGCCATAGACTATTTTTTATCACACTTATTATTGACATTTTGCTGATCGCAGAGACGCAGCGCATTTGCATTTATTTATCCAATTTAACGAAAATGCCCGTAGGGTTCGTATTATTCAAATAGACATCACACATATTAACCACATTTTAACCAAAAATTCAAAAGAAAAAGAACAACTTTCGATCCATCTTATCAACTGGTTTACCGGAAATATAACCAAAAATCTTGATTATGTTTTATCTGTGCCAGTCATACCTAGGCACATTCAGAAGTTTGAATTGACGCTCGACGGACCACATATCAACCATTTCTTTGAATCAAGTTTGCGAGCTTGAAGTAAACATCAATCCCATTGTATTTAACCAGTCGTCGAACAACATAACAAAACTACCGCCAGTCGCAACGCACTGACGCGTTTCGACCTTCCTTGATCATCATCAGAGTACGACGGCAAACTGACTAGCGAGGATCAAAGCGCATTGCATATATATGGAAAGCAAACTTAGATATGCGGCTCTCACCTCTAGTAGTCTTGCATACATTGTACGTGACTGGAAATGTCGGCTGCACAATTTCTATGCAGTCACGAACATTAACTTTTTGCAGCTTTTGCCACAAATGCATATATAGTCACTACAATTTAACAATAATTGATTGCGCAGGTGGTGAAAACAATTCTTTTAATCAACTTTGCGAGCTTGAAGTAAACAACAATCCCATAGTATATAACCAATCGTAACATACCAACCCACTTGTGCAAAATAAGATTGGTGTCGCACGTACATTTAAAACTAACCAAGTTTTATTCTGTTTGAATTGCGACATGTCAACAAAGTAATTTTCAATTTCAACTAACGCCAAGTTTGCTAGTATGCTTCTCTAATTGGAAACAATTTCAGTAAATTGATGCGGTGCGTTGGTCTTACTATTGGTCTTTCCAAATCTCCTGCAAAGCTGGGCTTAGTTACCTTTCTTTTTTAACATTCTGGATTGCCATAGATACTTTTTGTGCGCTTTCAATGTCGACTGATTTCCTATTTTGACTTCATTTATTTTATGTTTATATGTCTAATAGATCAGTTGATAAGGTGAATCGAAACCGCTACTTTGAAGTGTTCAATTAATTTGGCAAATTTAAGTAGGATAATAAATGCTTTGTGTGATTGAACGATATATATTCATCCACCATTACGCACTTATTAAAAAGATAATTTATTTAATTCCAGTAATAGATGAAAAGTCAGGTATTAGAACGAGTTGATTCATTAGTTTCTTAATTAGTGGTTCCTCATCTGTTGGAGCCGGAAATATTTTTTCACCATGAACTCTATTTTGTCCACGAAACAAACGGCCTCGCTTTATTTGAAAGAAAATTGTATTCCGCCTAAAAGTTTAGAACTGGTCGCAACAGATGTTTAGTCATTAGCATGTAATTCATTTATACAGGGGCATACAGTTTTTTTTTTAATTTTTGCTCACTTTGGCGTATTATCCTGGTGCTATGTGAATTAAACTGTGAATTAAATATTATCTTATATCATTTTTTCAAGAAATATGTTTCATTAAATAACGTCCAAGATAGGCTATATGCAATTTGCTATGCAACGCAATATGCTCGTGTGTAATTAATTTAGAAAATGGCGAAGTTAAGGCTGGCAGTGAAAAAATTCCATCTTGACAGGCAAATCTGGTTATCTGGCGTTGGGTGGTGTCTTAAAATTATTTATTCATTGAGTTATCGTATATTTATCGTAAACGTTTCGGTTGAAAATCTCTGTAACATTATTAGCATAATTTTGACAGAAATTCGCTCGTACGAATTAAAGTTTCCTTAGAATTTTCGGTACATTTTCTAGCATTCAGTGCGTAGACTCACGGTTGTTTACTTACAGGCCAGAGCAAAACCGCTATCATCCGATATGAGTGTTTACGGAAGCAAAGACATAAATTTCACACCAGAATTAAAAAATGCACCGATAAAAAAGTACTCGTCTACCGAATTGATCATATTGCCCGACGATACAGCTAATATCGCCTAGAAGCCATTATTCTACACCAATCACGAACCGTCAAAATAGTAAGACGGTCAGGTAGGACGATATTACGCATTTAGCTTTGATCCTCGTTAGATATTTTGCCGTCATGCTTTGCTGATGACAATGGAGGTCGTGCGACTGGCGACAGTTGAAAGGTGATGTGCGACTAGTTTTACTATTATTTAATGAACGACGAGTCCAATTTTGTACGTATGCCACATTTCCAGTGAACACTAATATTTTACCCGAGCAGTAACAGATGTAACAAAATCAAGTTTGTGATTTTTAGCATAAAAGCATATACGTAAATTATAGATCGCTTATAAATATTGAATGTATAAACAGAGTCCAAACTATTAATGGACCAAATCAGAGAACGTTGAAGTTCTGTGTATGCCTTTGTACCCCAGTCCTATGTTGGGCCACGTCTTTACTTCTTTTTATTGAGTTACATTTGCGTAGCTGTAGCACTACTCTAATGACTCATATTCTCGTGTTTATTGTTGTATCGTGACTTTATAAGTATCGTTATTTTAACTGTCAACGAAGGGCGACGGTTTGAAACATGTCGTTTTGGAACTGGTCGCCATGTTTACGGACACTTCGCAACATTGTACAACAGAACAGTTGCAATCACATTCATATGCAGCAGCGACGGTCACTGAAATGCAGTAATTGGTCAAATTAATAATAATAAAATAATAATAATAATAATAATAATTATAATAAATAATAATAATAATAAATAATAATAATAATAAATAATAATAATAATAATAATAATAATAATAATAATAATAATAATAATACTAATAATAATAATAATAATAATAATAATAATAATAATAATAATAAAAATAATAATAAATAAATAATAAAAAATAATAATAATAATAATAATAATAATAATAATAGTAATAATAATATTAATAATAATAATAATAATAATAATAATAATAATAATAATAATAATAATAATAATAATAATATTTTATGGTGGTAATACGTTGGTAAATTTTCAGTTTTAGAATGTTAATGTAATGATGACGATGATGATTTTTCATAGACTATGAATGATCATATCATCGATATAAACTCAGATATATACAGAAAAATTTTGGTCTTTAGGTCGACTTGAAATGCATTAAGGTTACAAATCTTTTGTTAAAATTACTTTTGGCTAAACGCTGAGTCAAGAATTTGACTTTCCTAACAACATACTAGATCCCATTAGTAAATTGAACGGTCTGTTTTCACATTGACGATTATGATTATGCAAAAAATGGTTTTGATTCATTGCTTTTAATAAATTAATTTAAATTACTCTATACTAAATAAAACTTAAAGAAAATTCTACATAAGTCTGCTTTTCAACGGCCAACAGATATGCCAAAATTGGAAAAATAGTGAAATAAAATGTAGAATTGGTTTTTATTTTATTTCAAATCCCGCGAAAAAATACATAAATTTTACTCAATTTAGGTTATACAATACACGCCTATGCAAATCGGGAAATTCTGTTGTTTCTTATTGTGTGATAAACATTTTTTGTGAACAAAAATCAGTTTATCGCTGAATTCATAATTTGCCGAATAAATCAAGCTAACTACAAAAACTTTTAAACGTTCAAACTTTAAATTCATTAATTTTGTCGCGAAATTAACAGTTGTGTTGTGTTGTTTTTCTACGTAATATTTCTTTTATCTTTACACAATAAACCCAAGATTTATTTAGAATTTTAACAATTTGAAAGAAGACAATATAGTTTAAGAATAGTGCTTGGCCTGATAATATTTAAATTTCATTACATTCTCTGTGTTATGTTGCCGTCCATTCGAAATTACATGTAGCAATCGGTTGAATTCTTGTCAATGATAGGTCTTTTCGTAACTTAGAATATAAATGCACATAATACAATAAATAAAAACATGTTTGCGGAAAGCTAAGAAAAATTTCGTGTTCTATATGCATTGCTTACTAATTAACAAAAGGATAAACCAAACAGGGCGTACGACATGTATAATCTCATGTACACCTGAGTTCAGTGCTTACCGGCAAACAATCAGAGGTAGACGGTACTAAATTCAGAACCCAAAATGTATGCGGAAGTTGTACGATGTAATCTCTCACGCGTTTATGAATTTAATCAATAAAAGTTTCAATTCCAAGTAATATATTTGGCGCTGTCAGATCAAAGACTACTCATTATATTTAATATGAATCATACCTGTAAAATGTATCAAAGCTACCGTTCACCAAAATTGACAGTAACAACCAAAACCGAACACCTGCTAATCAAGTGAGTGACATCGACTGAAATCAGTTGTCATGTTTCTTATTAAGCATGATATAATTAGAATAAAATTATATTAAATATATATGCAATCTTTGTGATGAATTTAACATATATATATATATATATATATATATATATATATATATATATATATATATATATATATATATATATATATATATATACCCTAGATTTCAATTCATTGAGGGGTGGAAACTGGTCTGACTCAGGTTTACTATTATTTCTTGTGTTGGCTGAATAGTAAGTGTATATGCATTTGTCTCAGAGTGCATATTTGCGTGTAGGAGTATTTATCTTTGTATCTCGAGTGATTTCTAAGATCTGGTCATTCTTGTATTAATAGATTGAGAGCTAATCAAATGTTCGCATTTAGTCTGTTATGTGTACGACTGTTTTTTCCCCAGAGTGTTGTCTTTCGTTTCGCCTTGTTCCTCAATTTTGCTCTGTCCCATTTGTAACAGCGCAGGGTGTTTGGATTGCACTTTTAATTGCTAATATTTTTTGAAATTTCTGCCGCTGTTAACGTTGGTTGTGATAACGTATG
>JAQBSW010014952.1:0-10691 GCA_029291075.1 Eudiplozoon nipponicum | reverse complement strand
TCTCTTTGATTGCTGGTAAAGGCAAGTGTGTTACCCTAAATAACATTCGTAGTTTGGCTGCATTAAATGTGCGTGTTAATGCTGCTTCAACTTTCTTTTGTGCCATTCGGGAAACTGCGTCCCCCTTAAATGGGATATTCAGATAAACTGCTTTATTTTATGATCCAAAATACGTCTGTTTCTGTTGACTTTCCTTTTAAATAATTGACGCAATTAATTATTTAGCATAGCCATTAGAATTTAAATATTTTATTGCTTTAGTAAATTCTTTGCCTTTTGAATCTCCACTAACCAACCTATCAACTCTTGAAAAACAGCGGCGAACAGTTGATAATTTAAATTGAAAGGACACGAAGCTGCTGCAATACACATACTGCGCAGACCAGGTTGGTTTATGGCAAATTGTTCTATTTAATTTACCATTAGTTTCTTTCTTTAGTACGTTATAGTAAGAAGAACAGTATTGATTATAAAAATTGGTTCAAGGCTACATTAGTTGATCAGGCTTCATATTTGAAATCGTCCAAATACGCAGAACAGCATACATTGGCAAAGCAACGTCTAAATACGCTTAGAGGTATCAGCATAAATGCAGACATCAAAATACCACGCGCTGATAAAGGCAAGAGCGTAGTTATAATGGACAAATCTGACTACATACAAAAGATAGAAAACGTGCTGAATGACAATACAAAATTCACACGTCTAGACGATAAATCAGATGAAATAGACAAGGTGGAGCACAAAGTAATAAATGAAATTAAGATCTTGACAGATGCCGGTTTAATTGACGAGGCCACTGCACAGAAGCTCAAGCCAGTTGGATCATCTACACCAACAATGTACGGATTACCAAAAACACAAAAAAGAGGTTGTCCTATAAGGCCAAATTTATCAATGGTAAATTCTCCGTTTCATGCACTAGCTAATTGGATGGTTCGTATACTTGAACCATTACGTAAACTACTAGGTAATTATTCGTTTATAGATTATTTTGAGTTTACTAGCACAAATCAAGATTTAAATAATAAAAACTAGATTATGATAACTTACGATGTTACGCCTTTATTAGTAAATGTTCATATTGATGGAAACATTAAAATTATAGTCCAATCGGTAGAACAAGAAATATTACCATCTCCGGTGCCAGGTCACACTCTACGCAAGCTTATTTTATTATGCACGAAAGATGTACAGTTTCATTTAAATGGAAGCATCTATATACAGGTGTGGCAATCGAGAGCCCCTATCACCAATTTTGTCCGAAATTATCCTAGGCCATCTGGAAAACACATCATTAAGGAATGACATAAGTAAATGTGCTCAATATATAAAATACGTGGATGATATATGCCTTGTCTTTAAGAACAGGTTGTAATCATAAGTATACGCTTCAAAGTTTCAACAAAGCACATAAGAATATCGGTTTCACGTCAGAGCACGAGAAAGATGAGTGTCTGTCTTTCTTAGATGCACTACAAAATAAAGATACTAATGGTAAATTAAATAGAACAATCTAACATAAACCAATTTGGTCTGCACAATATTTGCATTACAGCCATTTAGTTCCTTTTCTACACTTCACTGTTTTTTTTCAAGATCTGTCGGATTGAATATTCCAAACTCAAAAAACGAATATATAAAAGCATTATAAAATTAAATGGAAAGAACATTATTATCTGAGTATTAAGCCAAACAATAAATGTCGAGTGGCTAACATAGACAATTAATTGAATCATTTATTAAGAGGGAAAGTCTAAAGTAAAAAAACATAAATTCGACTAGAAAAGAAAGCTGTTTACCTGAACATACCACTCAAAGAGGATTCATTTTCCCGAATAGCACAAAATAAAGTTGAAACGGCATTAACACGCACATTTAATGCAGCCAAACTACGAGTGTTATTTAGGGTAACACACTTGCCGTTACCAACATTCTAAGTGAAACAGCCGTTAATATCAACCTCAAATATTATTTACCAATATAGATGCGCAAGGTGTCGATCAACTTACGTAGGCCGATCCATCAGACATTTAATTACTCGAATGAGAGAACATTGCAACTTAAACGCCTATTTTAAATCACGTCTGCAATTGCGCATTACGTTGTGTAGAGGCCCTTAGGTCACTACCATAAGGGGGTCTCTTGGATGCTAGGCAAATCATGTATCTAATTGGATCCACCAGTGCAGCGTAATGCAGCCATCAACTCCCTGTGCAGTCTCTCAACCATCCCATTGGCTCTGGGATTATAAGCACATGTGTGTCTTACTTCTATCCCCATTGTATTCAATGATCTGATTAACAGTTCAGACATAAACTGACTACCACGATCAGTAGTTACCCTTACCGGTACACCATATCGCGACACCCAATTATGCAAGAACATAAGTAAGACCTCTTGAGCTGTCCTGTCCTTCAGGATTGCTACCTCAAACTGACGACTGAACCGATCGACCATCGTGAGTAAATACTTTTGGTCAGAAATCTCAGGCATTTCTACTATATCAATGTGAACATGCATGAAACGACCCGCTGGTATACCAATCGTTTTAATTTCAGTTTTGGTATGACGCCAAACTTTACAAGTTTGACACCGGGCACATGTCCTTACCCAGGCTCTTATGTCTTTCGACATCTTTGGCCATACATATCTATCAGTGACCATCCTGATAGTTGCCTTAATGGAAGGATGACTGAATTCATGTAGCTGTTGAATTACCTCATACCTTAATTCTAACGGTACATAAGGTCTATGTTGGCTCCTGGAGATTTCATATAATAACCACTTATATCCAATCTTCCTTTGTGTATATGTAGGATTCTTTGCCAACAAAGCTACTAAAGGATCAATACCTTGTGCTTCCATCAATTTCTGGACAAAATCATTAGAAGATACAACCGAGCATACGAGTGACTGAGATTTGACTAATGGTAAAATCAAATTCTGCAAGTCGGGTTATTTGTGAATTCACCCACCGAGAATAATTTAGCCTATTCGCTTTCCCAAGGACACTTAACAACGGTTTATGATCAGTTTATATCATAAACTGATGTCCATCTAGGTAGTGCTCAAAATGCAACACTGCAGAATAAACTGCTAGTAACTCCTTTCCAAGCGTATCATATCGCTTCTCGCGATCTTGGAGTTTCCGACTATAGAATCCAATCGGCTTGACTATACCATTTTCCCGTTGATGTAACACTGCTCCTATGGCTACATCAGAAGCATCTGTGACTAGCTCAAACGGCTTAGTCCAATCCACAGGTGCTAATGTGGTTATTTGGCTTAACAGATCTTTGGCCCTCTGGAATTCTTCCTTGTCGTCTTGGCTAAAATTAATAGGCCAGGACTTCTTGATCGTGCTCCGTTCACGAACGAAATGTCGAGTTAGCGACCCCAAAATTCCAGCTAAACCTGGTATGAAACGACGACAGTAGCTAATCATGACCAAAAATCTACACAACTGGCGTACAATTCTGGGTTCTGGCACATCCTTGATTGCTTGTACCTTGTCTTCCAAGGGCTGGATTCCATCCTTGGAAATGGTGTGTCCAAGATATTTTACGGTAGAGCAACCAATCCTGCTCTTTTCTGGTTTCACTACCAATCCATAATGTTCCAGCTTAGACAAAACGATGTCCAAATGCTCCCGGTGTTCCTCCCTAGATTGACTATATATAATGATGTCATCTATATACACTCTAGCAAATGAAAAGTCTTGAAGAACTTCCTCTGTCAGACGCTGGAATGTCTGACTTGCATTCTTCAACCCAAAAGGCATACATAAGAATTCATGCGATCCTCCTCCAGGGAATCGCACTGCTGTGAGCGGTATAGATTCTGCCTCCATAGGTACTTGATAGTACGCCTTCTGCAGATCTAACGTTGTATATACCTCATACCCCATTATATCCCTGAGCAAAGTGCTCTGGTTCGGTAGAGGATACGAATCACCTTTCGTTACCGAATTCAATAGACGATAGTTACCACAAACCCTCCATTGACCTGGTTCAGGTTTGGGAACAACCACTATTGGAGATGCAAAGTTGGAATTTGAACGCCTACAAATTCCTTCTTCTCTCAACCGCTTAAATTCTTCAATAGCAACCTGCTGCTTGTGTTGTGCTAACGGTTGAGACTTCGGCGAACAAGGTAGTGGCTCCACCAACTCGATTTGGTGTTCTATGCCTGTCTTTAAACCCTTGCGTTTAGCATTGAATGGCAGAAACACGGCCAGGTGTTTCTCGATGACATCCGCCAAGTCATCGGCGACGACGGGTCTGGGTAGTCTCACTGACCTAACTACTGAGGTCCCAGTCTCAGCATAAGTCACTATCCCAGTGCTTTGTCCAATGGTCCTAGATTTGGGATCTAAAGCGAGATTAAAATGGATCAAAAAGTCCATCCCAATGATGTTATCCTTTATATCAGCGACCAGAAAATTCCACGTAAATGGAGATTTCTGCCCCAATGTCACTGACAATTCTTTAACTCCCTTAACCTCAATTGGACTTCCATTAGCAGCCCATAGTTGGTAATCGAATGTGGGGCTATCAATTTCCACCACATCAGATCGAACTATGCTCACCTCTGCACCCGTGTCTATTAAGAAATTTAAGCCACTAAGTTCATCAGTTATAACGAACTTATTGTTGCTATAACCAGCAACCTCTTTAAGATTACCTGCCAGCCGAAATCTAACAGATTTACGGACTGTATTACTGCGCGTCTCTTCCATCGAAGCTTCCGAACCTAACTTCGATGATTTTAGTATGCCACGAATATGCATACCTTGGAGCCTTGCATGCGCAACCCCCCTACGGCTCCTATTAGCGGGGGCTTCATTAGTTTTCCGGCAGCTTCGACCAGGCTACAGGAAGACTACTTCCTTTCCATCGGGGACCACCCAACTTTGGAAACGTGCATCCCCCTCCTGACATTTTCCAAACTCGGCGTATTTGCGATGCGATATGCACCACTCGCGTGGTCCTTGTACACTCTCACGCGATTCGCCTCTCCAATGCTTGGAATTTGAACGTTGACTCCGAGAATTTACCCTACTTCTGTTGGAACTTTCCTTATTGCTTTTTATCCAACCCACATCCCTGCGGAGGGTACTTAATTCATTCTCTATGGTCAGGAGTCTCTCTGAGAGATGTCTGAGTTGCTGCTCCAGGCGTGAATCTGCGGTTACTGCATACACCTTAGGTTCCTTCTGACGATACACTTTGTCCAACCCTTTGAGCTTCTTGGGCCACTCTAGTTCCAATGTATCATATGACATCCAAGGTGGCTCTTAGTCTAGCAGGCAATTCTGCTACAAATATACTATTTATAACTTCCTCAGATATATCAAGCCCGATGGATTTTGAAATTAGTCTGTCATAAAATTCAGATGGAAGTAGATTTCCCATCTTTTCCTGACGTAATAAGTCAGTCATCCGTTCAATCCTCTCGGGTTGATATCGTCCATGGAGTTCTTCTACTAGAAGCTCAAATGCATTTTCTGGTTCGTTCTCAGTAACAAAATTCCTGAGTCTAAACAGATTCTTTTTTAATGGCTCAGGTAAGCACCACCAGGCCGAGGCAAACCTTTCTATAGGGTCGGTCATCCGTTTTAGTTTAAAATAAAATTTTGCTTCTTCGACCCATTCAGAATGGTTGTCTGGTCTGTACATGGTGAGCTTAACATTGCTATCCATAGAATTGCGGCAAAAACGATCATCTACATCATATCTTTCCGCATAAAGGATCCTGGCGCGGTCGCCATTTTTTGTAGAGGCCCTTAGGTCACTACCATAAGGGGTCTCTTGGATGCCAGGCCCGGAAAATCCATATATGCGGAATGATCATCTATCTTGGAACACTTAAGTTCCTCTGAACTATCTCTTAAGCTACAATCCTTAAGTCCACTAGCCAACTGCTCTGTATCCTCAGTATTTAATAAACCAGACATGATATTATTAAATTACTTGCAATTTATATATTATATTAAATAAGTAAGCTTACCCGGATACGCTGATATCCACAGGATACTGAACCAGAATGATTGAGACCTTAAAACAAATATTTACGTTAAATACCCAAAGCAAATTTGTGGTTCTTTTCGCTGATAATTAAGAAGAACAAATCGACAAGAAGATTATAATGGTTTATTCACAAAGAATCGGAGATGGAACCACGCAGTGTCCCGCTTATGCAATTCAGCAACTCAGATCAAAACTCTCTCATTTTCCTTCCACAAGACAAGTCCAAAACTTCGACAATATGAACAAAAGAACTTCCAAAAAATTTTACAATATTTTTCAAAAATTACAATATTGTTTTACGAAACCAGCGATAACATCAAATGTCCAAAAATAAAAATTGATTTATTTTTATATGAGAGGTTAATTGGTGTCCAATAATTAATTTAACCTCTACAGTTGTTAAAACCTCACACAAATTTGCTCCAGACATAGCATTTAAAATAATTATCTACACTTCACTCATGTTTTTCAAGAATGACAGATTAAATAGTCCAAACTAAAAAAAACGAATATACTAAACCATGAAAAATTAAAGCAGAAAAAAACATTATTATCTGTGTATTGAGCCAAAATTAAATTTCTAATGGCTACCCTAGACAATTAACGGAATCAACTGTTAAGAGGGGAAGTCTAGAGAAAAAATTTTTAGACAAGAGAAGAAAGCTGTTTACCTGAACATCCAATTTAAGATGGATGCAGTTTCCCACACAGCATAAAAATAAAGTTCAAGCGGCATCAAATATTATTTACCAATAAACATGCGCGAGTTCTCGATCAGCTTATGTAGGCCGACAGACCAGACGGTTAATTACTCGAATGAGAGAACATTGCAATTTAAACGCCTGTTTTAAATCTAATGTTGAAAGCTAAAATTAAACAAAAATTGGTTGCGCGGGCAGTGATAAAAATTATTATAATCAAGGTTGCGATTTTGATACAAGCACCTGACCCATTAATTACTTACATATGTCAGTATAAACTAAGAATTGCATAGTGTAGAAAAGGTACGTGATGAGTTCTGGTCTCCTGGATGAACTGCCTTTTTTACACTATACAATTCTTAATTTGTATTGAAATATTGATGGGTCATGTGCAACCATGATTATAGCAATTGTTGGAACTTCACACGTATATTCTTCAGACGTAGCATTTAATGTAATTACTAAACGAAATAACAAAATAAAAAGGGTACTATGAATAAATAAACAGAGGTATTCCATTCGTTGTATTTCTACGGCAAATCAATTGAAAAAATGGAGTGCTAGCCTCGCTGTACAATATCCAATTTTTTTGAAGTTCAAATATTTTGATAAATGTTACCCGTAATAGAAAAATATGATAAGCGTATCTAATGTTACATTAGAATTGACTCCTCACGCAAATAAATTGGCTCTTTTTTAACTGTGCTCAGTAAACCTGCTTTAAAATGAAGCTATGCTTCGTTAAACAAAGTATTGCACAATTTACATTAATCTTGCTTCAGCATGTGACTTTTTTTCTGAAAAAATACTCCTATTGAGTAAGATATTGAAAATATGGCTCAGAGATTAGACCGTAACAGATTAGCAACATAGATTCAACGACCTACTCTACGCATACGTATTTTGGTATGCACGAAAGGTATAGAATTTCCTATTAATGGAAGAACTCCTAAACAGTTGAAAGGTTTTGCAATTGGGGAGCTCCTATCTACAGTGTTAGCGGTGATTATCCTTGGGCATCTTGAGATCGCATCAATGATCATTACCAGAACAAACGCAATGTTTAGACTTTGTCCAGTGAAAAGGTCTCATTCGCTGATTCTGGAAAGCTGAACAACGTCAGTTGTTGGCCAGAAGCTAAGAAATATAAATTTCTATCGTCGTTGAATATTATATACTTATGGTAAAAAACCGGAATAATTTATCGTTCACCGATTATGTCTGTGTGATATTTACATTTAGCAGTATTGCGCCACTTCTATATAAACTATCATCGGTTCGCTGCTTTTGCAATACATGACAAGCTTGTTTGTCCAGATTTAAAATATGATGAATATAATTTTAAAAATTCTTATCTAATGGCTACCTGCTATCCTAAACAATTTATTGTTTCAATTATATAACGAGGACACGAATAGAAGACAATTTACTAGAACTAAACAATCAATGATTGCTCGGGTGGTGGTAACAATTATTTAAATCAAGTTTGCGAGTTTGAAGTAAACACCAATCCCATTTACTATGTAACCAGTCGTTGAACAACAAAACAAAATTACCGCCAGCCGCAACGCACCGACGTGTTTCAACCTTCCATGATCATCCTCAGAGTACGACGGCAAACTGACTATCGAGGATCAAACCGCATTGAATATATATGGAAATCAAATTTAGATATGCGGCTCTCACCTCTAGCAGTCTCGCATACATTGAACTTGACTGGAAATGTCGGCTGCACAATTTCTATGCAGTCACGAACATTAACTGCTTGCAGCTTTCGCCACATATACATATATAGGCAATATAATTTAACAATAATTGATTTCGCGGGTGGTGGTAACAATTCTTTAAATCAAGTTTGCGAGCTTGAAGTAAACACCAATCCCATTGTACTATGTAACCAGTCGTCGAACAACATAACAAAACTACCGCCAGCCGCAACGCACTGACGCGTTTCGACCTTCCATAATCATCATCAGAGTACGACGGCAAACAGACTATCGAGTGTCAAACGGCATTGAATATATATATGGAAATCAAATTTAGTTATTCCGCTCTCACCTCTAGCAATCTCGCATACATTGAACTTGACTGGAAATGTCGGCTGCACAATTTCTATGCAGTCATGAACATTAACTGCTTGCAACTTCCGCGGTAGATCTCTTACCAATTATTGATTTGACGAGAAGACCGTTCAGAAAGGCATTCGAGCATGATCGCGAGAAATTAAATCTAGTGGTCGTGCAACATCCTGTCACACAGAACATTTATTATTTTGATTGGTTAAATTGATTCTGTGCGAATGCATATTTATTTTATGCTGGTTGATATAATTAATGAATTTTGATTAAACTAATCACATTTTCTTTTCAAATTTTAATAAACAATGTATCACATATTGCAGTCGAAAACAAAATGTTTGAACTCCAAATTGAACATGGTATGTTTGTTTAATCAATTCCAGATATTCTCTAAAAAATCGTAACTGAGAGCCGCAATTTCTTCCGTTAATCCAGTGAATTGAAGTTATAACCGGTACTTAGGTTACTTATATTAGCTGTAAAATGGTTTACGCGTCATTGATGGTACTTAATAAAATTATCTGATACAGAATTAAAAATCTGTAAGGATAAATGCTGCGTTAGCCGATCACTGTAGAGAGTACAATAAAATTTATGAAAAAACGCAGCTAGCATACGAGATCCCACCTCTGCGATAGCCCATCACTGTTGAAGTGATTACAATGACATTTGGGAAAACACGCAGCTGCCATAGGAGAACCCATCGCTGCGACAGCCGACCACTGTAGAAGAAAGAACAATGATATATGGAAAAACACAGCTGGCCTATGAGAACCCAACGCTGTGTTAGAGGATCACTGTAGAGAGTACAATCAAATCTATGCACACACACAGCAAGCATAGGAGACCCCACTACTGCGATAGCCGACCACTGTAGAAGAAAGAACAATGATATATTGGAAAACACACAGCTAGACTACGAGAAACCACCACTTCGTAAGCCAATCAATGTAGAGTATACAATGAATTTTAGGATCACACACAGCTAGCATGAGACCCCACTACTGAAATAGCCCATCACTGTTGAAGAGAGTACAATCACATAAGGCAACACACACAGCGTGCATAGAAGAACCCACCTCTGCGATAGCCCATCACTGTTGAAGAGAGTACAATGATATGTGGGAACAAAGACAGCTTCCATAGGAGAATCCACTGCTGCGATAGCTAATCACTGTAAAAGATAGTACAATGAAATTTATCACTTTAAACAGCTAGCATACGAGACATCACAGCTGCGATAGCCTATAACTAAAGTAGAGCGTAGAGTAAAATTTATGACCACGCACAGCTAGCATATGAGAGCCCACCGCTGCGTTAGCCGATCACTTTAGAAGAGAGTACAATGAAATTGATGACCACACACAGCTAGCATAGGAAAACTCACAGCTGAGATAGCCCATCACCGTTAAGAGAATACAATGACATGTGGGAACACACACAGCTTGTATAGGAGAACCCACCGCTGCGATAGACCATCACTGTAGAGAGTGCAATGAAATTTATGACCACGTACAGCTATCATAGGAGACCCCACCGCTGCGATAGCCTATAACTGTAGAAGAGATTACAATGAAATTTATGACCACACACAGCTTGGGTAGGAGACCCCACTGCTGCGATAGCCTATAACTAAAGTAGAGAGTAGAGTAAAATTTATGACCACGCACAGCTAGCATATGAGAGCCCACCGCTGCGATAGCTGATATCTGGTCTGTAATATCACCCTCCAACCTAGGCGGGACAGCCTGTATTCCAGAAAGCAGGATGTAAAGGGAATTAAATACTGTTTGTTGCGAATAACTAATATATATGCAAGTATGTATTAGGTGTTGCGAACCTAGTAACAAATTATTTCATTTGTGACCAGAAGGATAAAC
>JAQBSW010014951.1:0-10691 GCA_029291075.1 Eudiplozoon nipponicum | reverse complement strand
TGGTTCCTGGTCTCCCAAAGGGTCAGATAGTTCTATAAAATTTCTTTCATTCTGTGGATTGCATATCAAATTGCCAAATACTTCCTCCAATTCACAGAGAAATCCATACTCAGTTTTATCCACAGGTAGTATAAGCTTTAACTTTTCCTTGTATTTACTGTAATCTGTGAGGAGTTTGAATCCTAATCTAGGATTACTCTTCATTTTGGCCAAAATAATTCGTTCTGATCTTTGACGAATTATTAGCAGTGATGAATTAATTTCGTTATCAATGGAATCTAACCTCATTTGTTTAATACTATTAATAAGACTACACTTTATTATATTATCTCGTTTAATTCTTAGTTTACACAATTTCCTATTAATTCGTTTCGGTATAATGTCCGTAAACGTAGATGCCTGAAATAAAATAGATAATAACGATGAAACAGAAGAAACAAATTCATCAGTATTCAAGAAATAAAAACTCTCATAATCAATCAGTATACTTAATTCTCTAAAAAATTCCAGTTGATTCTGGAACAGTGCACGAGTGCATTTTCAAAACTTAGTTTCTGTGTTATGCCACTCAAGATGTTACATTGTAAAATAATTTGTTTGTGATCCAATTCTTTGAAATAATTGACAACATCATAACTGTGCGATTTCACCATTTCAATTTCTAAGTATACATGATCTAAGAATTGCGAACCTCTAGTTGATTCATTTATAATCTGCTTGAGATCATAGTTAGAAAAAAAATTGGTTAATTCACAGTCCTGTAACTTATTAAAGTCACCTACCACTACATTATAGCCATGGCAGTCAAAGATAGATTGAAAAGAATTGGTAAATGTTTGATCATCAAATAAAGTAGCATACGGCGGTCTATAAACCGCTGTTAAGATAAGATTATCAAATTGTATAGATAAGAAATCAGTGATATCATAATCATCACTAGTATGTAAAATTTTCGCCTTAAATACAGATTTACTATAAATGAGTACTCCTCCACCTCTTTTATCCAGCGATCTGTCCTTTCTGAATAAAGAATAGTGAGGAATATCAAATTCATGGTTTTTAATATCCTTGTTAAGCCAGGTTTCAGATAATATTATAAAATCGAAATCGTTACTTATTATAAAATTACACAGTAAAAAGTTCTTATTCTTAACACTTCGAAAGTTAGCATAAAATAAAGTAAATGTAGAAAGCGACTTATCTAAACAAGTATCGACTTTTACTGATTCAACCTTGTTGGCTTCTTTACTATTCGTTTCCCGGGCTTCGAGGCCATGCTTCCTCTCCCCCCGCTGTCCACAACATTTAGTAACGATACATCGTTTTTTGTTTTTGTATCTTCTCTTGATAAATTCCTTATAATATCGTGGTCAGAAGTAGATGGCTTCCGCTCCTGGTTGTTCTTTAGCTTTTTTGCTTTTGCCAACTTTCGTTGGAGAAATGTTTTGTCACGTCCAATAAATATGCTATGAAAACTCGGATTCTCACCTTTCCTTTTATTGATGGCCACGATCGGCATATTTGTTGGCCTCTTTGATAACTTTATAACCACCGGTCTTGGACGATGGGATCTTTTTCCAACTCTAAAACATTTAGCGATATTAGTATGCGTCTCATCCTTGATCAGGACGTTTAATTTCTCGACATCTTTCACATCAGCATTTTCATCAAGATTAAATAAAATTAGCTGTTCTTGTTTGCTAATCCGCGCTGATACTTCATTCGCTAATATGTTTACTATTTCTTCGCCTGATATTTTATTCTTGATTGGTGTGTCATTTTCCACTGTTATTTCAGCCAACTCAACCCATGGCTGAACATCAGTCTTTAATTTATCTAGTTTCGTATTTAACACTTCAGTCAATTCAACAATTTGGCGCTTAAAGATTCATTTTTCTTTTCCGCTAATTCCAATTTTGCCGTATACGCATCAACGTCTGTTTCCAGTTTTGACATTCTATTCTTAATACGATTATTCTCATCCTTCAGCGCCTTCACAGAGTTCTGAAGGTCCGAAACGATTTTCTCAAGATCGGTATGCGACAAAATCGGAGCCATTTCAAACCGCGCGCCGTGAATCAATCTGGATTTTGTGCTTTATATCTGTTGCGCATTGCGAGTAGTACTATATGAAGATCGTGTGAGCAGCTTGTTCCACTAGTACACCTTAACGCAGCTTTCAGTTCACGATGTAGCCTTTCTATCATCCCATTTACTCGTAGATTGTATACGCTAGTATGCAATACAGTTCCCATGATGTCGAGAGATTTTCCGAAAAGCGCGGGCATAAATTGACTACCGCGATCACTAGTGACCTTTTCCAGAACACCATAAGGCGATATCCAATTATGTAGAAACGCGAACAAGACTTCTTGCGCTGTCTTGTCTTTCAAAATCGCCACTTCAAGTTGACGACTAAATCGATCTACCATAGTTAGCAAATATTTGTGGCCATTAACCTCGGGTATTTCGACAATGTCTATATGTACGTGTCTGAACCGTCCAATTGGCATCCAAATATTCTTTATCTCGGTTCTGGTATGTCTCCACACCATACACGTTTGAAACTTGGCACGGGCTCTTACCCATACCCGTATGTCTTTAGACATGTGCGGCCATAAGTATCTGTCGTTGATCAATCAAATGGTGGCTTTAATCGATGGATGACCCATGTCATGTAACACTTGGATAATCTAGGCCCGTAACTCCAACGGAACCTATGGTCGTGGTTGACTTCTAGACGTTTCGCATGACAACCACTTACCACTTATTAGCTTACAAACATATCCTGGCCTTTTGGACAAAACTAATGTAAAGGGATCCGATCCATGCGCTTCCTCGATTTGACTAACTAAATCAGGCCTAGAATCATCTAAACTCTTCAACGAACTTTGAAATATCAGCTCGACATCGGCTTCATTCGGTCTGCTAAGTGCATCGGCTACCACATTCTCCTTACCAGCAATATGAGACACAGCAAAATCGAACTCTGCTAACCAAGTTATTTGGGAATTTACTCTACGAGAGTTATTAAGCCTAGCTGTTTCACCAAGTATGCTGATCAACGGCTTATGATCGGTCAACAACTTAAACTTATATCCGTCTAAGTAATGCTCGAAGTGTAGCACAGCGGCATACACTGCTAGAAGTTCTTTGCCAAAGGTATCATAACGTTTCTCTCGATCATTAAGTTTACGGCTATAAAACCCAATCGGTCTTACTATGTCCTGATTTCTTTGCTGTAGCACTGCCCCTATTGAAACATCTGAGGCATCTGTGATTAGCTCGAAAGGTTTCTCCCAATCTACAGTTGCTAATGTGGTTATGTCACTTAGCATTTCTTTGGCATTCTGTAAATTTTCTCTGTCATCTGGACTGAAGTTTATAGGCCATAACTTCTTGATCGGGCTCTTTTCACGAGTAAGATGGCGTGTCAAGGATCCTAAAATTCTGGCTAGATCTGGAATGAATCAACGATAGTAGCTGATCATGCCCAAGAACCTTCGCAGCTGGCGCACGTTTCGGGGCTCCGTTACGCCCTTAATAACTTGGATCTTATCTTCAAAAGGTTTAATTCCGTCTTTGGAAAGTATATGACCAAGATATTTAACTGAAGAGCATCCTATGTTACTCTTATTAGGTTTGACCACTAATCCATTTTGTTCCAGCCTGGTCAAAACCGCTTCCAAATGCGTGCGATGTTCATCTCGTGAGCAAATAAAAATTATTATGTCGTCTATATACACCCTCGTAAATGGATAATTCTGAAGGATTTCTTCAATCAAACGCTGGAATATCTGACCGGCACTTATCAAACCAAAAGGCATTCGAAGAAATTCAAGCGATCTCCCTCCTGGAAATTTGAGTGCGGTGAGTAGTACCAAACTTTCCTCCATTGGTATCTGAGAGTACGCTTTCTGGAAATATAAAGTTGAATAAACCTCATATCCTATTATATCTCGGAGTAAAGTACTCTATTTAGGGAGAGGATAAGAATCACCCTTCGTCACTGAGTTTAATAGACGATAATTTCCACAAACCCTCCATTGACTCGTTTCAGGTTTGGGAACTACCACTATTGGGGAAGCAAAATTGAAATTTGACCTTCTACAAATCCCCTTTTTGCGCAATTGGTGAAATTCTGACAAAGCAACTTGTTGCTTGTGTTGTGCCAATGGTTGAGCCATTGGTGAACAAGGCACTGGAGCCACCAATTCTATTTATTGTTCTACTCCTGTCTTTAATCTTATCCTTTTGGCACTGTAAGACTGAAACACTGCTAGGTGCTTCTCAATGATATCGGCAAAGTCATGTGCGACCGTTGGACGGGGTAAAAGAACTGTTGTAACTGCCGACGTTAGACTCAATATGTGTTGACATCCCTACGCCTTCTGCGACAGTCCTAGCTTTGGTGTCTAATGTCAGTTTGAAATGTGTCAAGAAATCCATCCCAATGATGTGGTCCTTGACATCGGCTACTAGAAAATTCCATCTAAAGGAAGATTTCTGGCCTAACGTCGCCGACATTTCTTTCATCTTTTTGACTCCTATCGGACTACCGTTAGCGGCCCATAGTTGATAAGCAAATGTGGGGCAATCTGCTTCCACCAACTCTGACCTAACTATGCTTACCTCAGCACCCGTATCGATGAGTAATTCTAATCCAGATAATTCGTCGTTAATACTGAATTTGTTACTGGATAATCCGGCAATTTATTCCAGATCTCCACTTAGTAAGAATCGGACCTTCTTGCCCTTTGTATCGGTGCTAACTAGTCCTGTTGCATTTATAACTTTTGCCTTAAGTATGCCTTTTAAAGGCATATCTGGGAGCCTTTGCATTGGAACGCCCCCCACGGTTCCTACTAGCAGGGGTTTTATCCTTTTCCCGGTGATGGATTTCTCTCTTTACCGGTTTAGTGCTTCCTTTCCATCTGGGTCCACCTAATCGCGGGTATATATAATTCTCACCTTAGCATTTTGCACTTCGTCCGTATTCGCAATGTGCCTTACACCATCCGCGTGGCCCTTTGAAGCATTGATACGAGTGACTCCCTCGACATCTAGTAAATCTATCCTGACTCTAAAGTTGCAAAATGTCTCGACGTATACTAGCAACTTCTCTACATAAGCAACGCAAGGTTTCTTGTATACTCAGGTTGGTTTCGGCGTCTGCCCTGACTGGCTGCACCATGACAGAATCTGCTGTTACAGAATGTACTTGTGGTTCCTGCTGTTTATACACACCGTCTAGACCTCTGAGTTTTGTTGGCCAATCAATGTTCATTGTTTCAAATACTTCCAATGTGGTTCTAAGCCTAGATGGTAGCTGAGCTGTAAAAATAGAATTTACCACATCTCTGGATATATTCAACCTAGACGTTTTTGTACAAAGGCGTTCGTAAAACTCTGACTGTAGTTGACGCCCCATTTTTTCTAAGAGTAATAATTCGCACATTTGTGCCAATCTTCCAGGCTGATATCTCTGTTGAATTTCAGCCATTAATAACTCAAATGCATTGTACGGTTTTTCTTCCACAGTTTCGTCTCTGAAATTTTCAAAGGCATTTCGGAAATTTTCAGGCAATTCCATCTATGCTGCAACAAATTTCTCCATAGGGTTTACGATATTATAAGCGCTAAATATCATTTGGGCATCTCCGAGCTAACTTAAATGTTTTTCAGATTTATACTGCGATAGACTTCAAATTCTTGGACTGGCGCGGTCGCCAAATTTTGTACAGGCTTTTAACCTATTGGTGTCTGAGAACCCCATAGATGCCAGATCGTGTTCAGTCCTACTATATGCGATAGAATCTGATAAGCTTGTATGTTCGTTCATATCTGCTTAATTCATACCTGCCATGTCTTGTGCTAACTTGCTAGTGTCCTCGAATTTAAGACGAGCTTCCCTATCGATCGAATTTAGTTATTAAATTGACACTTAATGTTAGGCAATCGGAATGTGAAACCTTTCACGTTACAAAACACCCGAAAATATAATCTGGAAAGCAATCGACGCGAAAAAACCGAATTTTTAAATTACCTGTTCCAGAATGTCCCCAAATGCGTGCATCAATAAAAATAGAAGATAGTGTTAGCAGGCATATATTGGAGAAATCGACCAAATTTTAAATGAAAAAAATGAAATAAGTGCAGCAGACCGAGGAAGTTACAACCAATCAAGGACAGTAATGCTCGAAAACTGACAATGGCGCACAATTCAAAGTCAAGTATTTAAACAAAGAAAGTTCAGGAAAATAAATGTATAAGTTCTTTTTAAATAAAAATCGTTTCAATCAGCCAAGGTGGTTTAAATTTATCAGTTAATGTCACTTTAATTTTGGCGGAGGAATTATCTTCCTCCACATTACACACACTTCAAAATTATATATACTGTCAAGTATTTAATCAGGAATGTTCTAGAAAATGAACGAATAATTTCTTTTTAAATAATATTCGTTTCAATCAGCCACGGTGGTTTAAATTTATCAATAAATGTCACTTTAATATTTCGGATGAAATTTCTTCCTTTACATACACCACCTTTAAAAAAAAGACGGCTTATAATAGACGTAATCATTGTTCTTCGGCTGACGTTGTACTTTTCTTGAACGAGTTGTCCATAATGGCCTCCCTGACGTCGACATCGCGCCCTGTTCTGATTTTTCTGGCATTGCTATTTCGCCTGACGTTATGATCTTGTAATTTGGTGGAACATGATGTCGATATTTTACACAAAGCGTCTTGTGAAAGTTGCTACTTTGAATTATGTGCCTTCGTGATTGGATTGCACACATCAGATTCGTCCATGGAACGATGGTCATTCAACTCATTCAAATTATCGGATGAGAAGCAAAAATCTTTATCAGTAATAAACTCTTTGGGAACACCACAATGTGCTATCCATGCAGTGATAAATGATTTCATCTGCAGAAATGGTGCCAAATGGAATAGCCACTTGCTGTCAGGTAAATCTATAAATCAGTGTAGGTAAAACCTTGAAGCTGAGTCGGAGAGACTATGTCGAATTGGACGATGGCTAGGCCTGAAGTAGATGGGAATTGTTCCAACGCTTAGTGCTCTGCCTGAGTCTATGACCCCAGAAAATATCTGTAATAAGTTAGACAGTCGCCTTACTTCCTTGGGTAGAAATAGAGTGGATGGAGTTGAAAACAATTTTCTTGAGGCTAGTTGGGATAATTGGCTAGTGGTGCTGCGTTCCCGCGAAATAAATAATGGGTTAACCTTGCCAGAGTCAATATAAGAACTTGGTGAGATGACGAGCTAGTGATGTTTAAATATGAGTGTAACCTTTCCGTAGAAGGGATTGTGTTAATGCAGGTTCATTGAGAGTCACAGCGATGACCGAGTATGCCTAGGCAAAGGTGGTTGTAGCAAACATTCGGTCTGGAAAGTTCGTCTGTAATAATGTTTGTTCGCCCATTTACCGAATAGTTTCGAATTACCATTTACTCAGACGTGATTGCTGTATTCCTACTCTGGCAGCGTAACTTGTGACGGTCGAATTCGCGTTTCGAAGTACGCTAACTAATGGTGCTTAATCTGCAAAAACTCCAAATCTGCTGCTGCCAATGATGCTTAAGAAATGACACACTGTGTCATGAATGGCAAGGAGTTCTCGACCGAAATTGTATTATCTAATTTCTACTGGTTGAGGAATACGCGAGAAAAAACTGACAGGTTTCCGAACTCCGTCGATCTCTGGTTCAAATGTGGTCCCACTCGCAAATTCAAAAGCATCATTTGTGAGTAGAAATTGTTGTTGAAAGTCTTGATATGTTAGCATTGTGGTATTGGGTAACGAGATGATGGCAAGGTGAAGTATTTCCTTATCATCAGACATTCAGGAAATAGTTAATTTTCTGTTAAGTCCTTTTCAATTTTGCAGGTGTCTCCACAACGGATAAAGTTGTTTTGATTGGCCTGGAAATAACTTGTGACAGTAGTTGAGAACTGCCAATATTTTCTGTAATTCCTTCAAAATATATGGTGACGCAGTATTTGTTTTGAGTTAGCCTTAGACCGTAAAGGTTTTATATCTTGATTTTTAATACGATGTCCTAGGAAATGCACGGATTTAATAGCAATTTGCGTTGTGTCACATGTAATCTTCAGTCCGTTATCTAAGTAGTGTGAGAGGACATTTCGTAAATGCTTAGCATGAGAGCCCATGTCTTGACTAGAAACCATAATGTCATCAAGATACGAATTGCAGTAATCGGTGTCATCGTATTGTATGTCGTTCATGAACTTATGATGTCTGAGTGGCAGACTTGAGACGAAAAGGCATATAGAGGTATTAAAAAAGGCCAAAATTAGTGATGACTGTAATGTTATCATTATCTTCTGATGCTACTGGAATGTAGTGGTAGGCTTGTCTGAAGTAAATCATTAAAAAGTAAATGCCACCGCTGAAGTTTTGAAGCATTTTGTTTATATAGGGAATGGGGTATTCATCGGATTTAATCACATAATTGATCTTGTTATAATCACCACAGGCTCTGCTCGTTCCGTTTAAATTAGAGACATATTGTAATATTGATGCTCATAAACTTTTAAATGTTCCAATGATTTCCTCTGCCAATAATCTTGAAAACTCTTCTTGGGCAGTTTCCATTTTAGCTGGTGTTAGCGGTCTCTTTTAAGTGCGATACGTTGTCTTTTTGTGAAGACATGGCTCGTCGAGTTGGAGACACGTAGCTCTGAATTGCTGAGAACGAGAAACGACTTGTACTCTTGAAGTGCTATTGATATTTCTGTCGAATGATGCCCTTGGGATGAATATATGGCCTGTAGCTCCAAACGTTCGGGGGCAACTGTCCAGAAACTATTATCAAGTCCTATGGATGGGTCAATGATCTTTTGATTAGCAAGATTAGAGATGTGTACTGTCAATCGAAAATGCTTTAGTATCAAATTTTGCCGAATTATTGGCAAGGTTTTTTAAATACCCTTTTTCGTTCCATTCTCAGAACATTAGCATATTACTTACAGTAAGAACTTTGTCCCAAATGGTTTTATCCCTAAGTATTGCGTTAATATTCTACGAAATGAACCGGAAAAGGCGTTTCAAAACGTCAAAAATAATACGGCAAAATTTGATACTACAAAATTGGAGATGGTCAGTATACATGTGGAAAGCTGAAGACAGATGGAAAAATAAATCATGAAAACAGACGCGCTGTAAACCTGGAAATGTAAAGGAATCAAAGTTTGACAACGTACAGGTCCGCTCAACCATCCCGCAATAATCAATTGTAGAAAGCACGCATACTGCTACAATGTTATTTATGGCTTTCAATAGAAAAACATAATGCAAAATTAATAAAATAGCTTCTATATGTAGATTTTACAAATCACAATTAGCAGTAACTTAATTCTGCCACGCAATCGTATTTTCGTAATAAAAATTCTAAAGATAATTAGGATAACGAATTTTTCCCATTTGAATAAATTTTAAACATAAAGACATCTGAGTATGGGGTGCTTTTCTAAAATCGTTAGGCAATTGGTTGAAAACTTCATATATTTTTAAAGAGGTAGAGTTTTCCGGCGAGCTTCCTTAACATTTGAGGAGTGATTGGCGATAGCCACGCATAGTTCGTAATCCATATTTCTATATTCGTTTTAGATTGACACCCGTACACTGGTTCTGGTAGAAAACGTTCCTACGGAAACACAGCATCCTAAACCATTATAACTGCAATAATGCAAACTGGAGTCTACAAGCCTGCATATACTTCGCAGGGGACAGAACAAGTAGATTTCACAATTTTTGGAGAGCTTCTATTCTGTTTGAAAATCTTTCCCATCAGATTCCAAATTGCGGCTTTATATACAAAGATCAGCCTTATCGAATTAATAAAAATGTATATATGTTTATCATACTCTAATATGTTTTCTACATTGGAGCTAAAAATTTCTTAGCGCTGCCAACTTTTCTTTTCATTAGAAGCTGTACTTTGAAGGGTTTTATCTATAACCTTGATTAAATGTTGTAGTTTGACATCAAAACATCAATATTAATCGCATCATGAAAAAAACAAGTTTAATTCCGACCTCTCTGATTTTTAACGCTTGCGTATTTTACCCTTAATCCTTACCCAAAACGATATTAAAAATAAATTCAGATAATATATATCTAGTGCAACGCTATCTTTTGAAAAAATCGATATGCTTTAAGGAACCGACTCACACTAACCCGGTAAAAATATTTAATACATTTTCACCTGTACCGCTTCGCGAATTGTGAATTTTATCGCTCTAAATTAAATCGGTCAACCCAATTCATATTTTAACTTTCAAATTTAAGTTATCTACTCTATAACTATGTAGAGTTTCAAGTTTACATGAATATCTATAAAATCATGCCATACGTCGTCGAAATATTTCTTGCAATAATCCGACGCAAATCCAATTCATCAATTTTCAAATTAATTATACTATTCTTCGTCAAAATATATCCTGGGTTAAATGTAAGACTTTCAATTCTTTTGTCAATATTAAAATTAAAGGTATTCTGAGTGATTTTGAAACCGCACACACAAAAAATTCAAATTAAAATATAATTTTTATTTCATGCGTCATCTACTAAACAGCATACGTTTCCTTGTATGATGATAAGTTTGATAAAAACTGTCAATATTTTTAGCCTGTCATAATAGTAA
>JAQBSW010014950.1:0-10693 GCA_029291075.1 Eudiplozoon nipponicum | reverse complement strand
ATATTATATTATATTATATTATATTACATTATGTTATATTATATTATATTAAATTTTGTTACATTGTATTATATTATATATTATGTTATATTACATAATATGAAATTTTGTTATATTATATTATATTATATTATATTATAATATATTATATTATATTATATTATATTATATTATGTATTATGTTATATTATATTATATTATATTATATTATATTTTAATATTTTACATTATATTTTGTTATATTATATTATATTATATTTTTATTATATAATATGATACGATATTATATTGCATTATATTCTATTATATATTATATAATACTGTATTGTATTATATTATCTTATATTACATATTATTTTATTTTTCAATATAGTATCATATCATATGGTTACCAGTGGTGCTGGAAATATTTTCAGCTGAGCTCTTTACTAGAGCCGAACTTTTCATTCTTTGAAATGAAATTAAGCAATTAATCACGGGATGCAATTAATGCAACTGGCAGAGTAAAGCAAAATAGCAGTAAAAAAGTATGCAGCATTATTCGACGGAATTAAATGAAGGATTGATTCATTAATTTATAAAATATAGGGAAATGAACTCAAATCTGAGAATTTTTTAAATTTAATTTTGAGTAAGTGATGGCAAAGTCTTATTTGCTAAACGGGATCGGCACAAGTCGGCGATTTAAGTTGATTTTTTTATAGACCATTATAAAGCGGTGAACTTCAAGCCTACTCAAATTATTGGATGTTTTTTGTATGGACTGTTGGAAACTTTTTTGTGTACGCAAATTTTAATGTTTACTTGGATATTAATCTTCTCTATATATAAAAATGTATGTATGTATGTATGTATGTATGTATGTATGTATGTATGTATGTATGTATGTATGTATGTGTGCATATATGTATGTATTTATGTATGTATGTAAGTGTTTATATGTATGTATGTATGTATGCATATATTTATGTATGTATGAATGTATGTATGCATATGTATGTATGTATGTATGTATGTATGTATGTATGTATGTATGTATGTATGTATGTATGTATATGTATGTATGTATGTATGTATGTATGTATGTATGTATGTATGTATGTATGTATGTATGTATGTATGTATTTATGTATATATGTATGTATGTATGTATGTATGTATGTATGTATGTATGTATGTATGTATGTATGTATGTATGTATGTATGTATGTATGTATACATGTATGTATGTATGTATGTATGTATGTATGTATGTATATATGTATGTATGTATGTATGTATTTATGTATGTATGTATGTATGTATGTATGTATGTATGTATGTATGTATGTATGTATGTATTGTATGTATGTATGTATGTATGTATGTATGTATGTATGTATGTATGTATGTATGTATGTATGTATGTATGTATGTATGTATGTATGTATGTATGTATGTATGTATGTATGTATGTGTATATGTATGTATGTATGTATGTATGTATGTATGTATGTATGTATGTATGTATGTATGTATGTATGTATGTATGTGTGTATGTATTTATTTATGTATGTAAGTTTGTATGTATGTATGTATGTATGTATGTATGTATGTATGTATGTATGTATGTATGTTGTATGTATGTATGTATGTATGTATGTATGTATGTATGTATGTATGTATGTATGTATGTATTTCCGCAAATATAATGAAAATGGCTCCACCGATTCGTGCCAATTTCAGTACACCAATTCTACCACTTCCTTGGAAGGTCACTACTCATATATGATTCAGATTGGTTGTGTGCAAGATGATATTTGGACACTTGAACCTCAATGCGTAGGAACTTTTTTTACCTAACCTCATATGTAAGCATGACTTTTTCCCAAGGTCAACTCAATAAAATATACGAGAAACAATTCAAATCGAGCCCTTTTAACAATGCTATAACGCATGTAATACACACAGAAGGAAATATTTGCGTCTTAATAGATCCAAACTACGGTGATGCACGGGGGAAAGATGCACTGTTGCTACGTATACCATTTATCCCAACAGACTTGCCGTTTAAATTCAAGCGTTTATAGTTACCGGTGAGACGTGCTTTTGCGGTGACCATCAACATAGCACGAGGACAATCTCTGCAAGTTTGCGGATTTTTGTGACGTGCGCAGCAGCGCGGGACGGGTCAGCTAGTAAGTAATAAAACCCAAATTAAACACATTTGATGGTCACAGTTCATCGTTAACTTTTAAAATTTTCTCCTGAAAGATATGCCAAAAGATACGTAGTGTAATGTCGGCGATGAAATAAATCAAATTGGCCTTAAAAAGGCGTCAGCTAATGTCAATTTGAGTATGGATAACACAACGTAGAGGCATCGGTTCGGTGTTGCTCTAACTATAAAAAATTCAAGACAGTTTTGTTCATAGGGTGTAGACGTTCTCTCCGCTTCCCCAATATTAAACCAGTTAAGTCGAGTTTATATGATGGCACACCAGATCACGTCAACCGGACGTCCTCGAAAAAAGACCGGACCGTGAAAGCAGTATCGACAGATAGCAAATATCCTAAATGACTAAAAACCAGAAACGAAACAATTGACCCGCCAGTGCTAAGTTACTTGTCTTGGTAGATTTTTATGAGAGATATTAAAAGAGGAAGTCTGTCTATTTGTTTTATCCGGTCTTCACACCAGCCTTTCCAGCGGAAGTGAACTCGAACAGCATAAGTAAGTAATAATTTTTTTGAAGCTCAATCGATGTGTGTATGTTGGGTGTTGTTGTTTACACCTTTTCTCACATTTTACCCTCACATTAGTAGTTTCTTAGAGAGCTCAGTTCTAAGTAATTCAACTCACTGAAATTTGAATCATTTTCCTTTAATTTAAACCGTAGCTTTCCACGTCTCCACTTGCACATGTCTAAAGAAAAGCCGAGTTCAGTTTAATTTAATGTAAATGCACAAATGTGAAGGCACTATTTGTTTAAGTTTTCATAATTTTTTTAATGTTTATTTCATTCATTTGGCAACTGTGAGTCTGAATGAACTATTGCTAGGTTTCTCAGCAAACACATACGTTACCAAGTCAAACAGATTTCAACACCACCGTTTAAAATACCAAAAAACTTAATTCAAAAAAACAACAAGTTAAACTGGACAAAAATTACCGCTATAAGGCAAGTAGACAAATATTGAAAACGAAACCCAATTACCTTAGCAAGATTGATAACCACCTACATGATAAACACCACTTCCCGATTTTATTCTAGATAGTAGAGCGGAAAACTGTAAATCCATATAACGTGAAATTATGCAACGACATGTTTAATCACAAAACAAAACCAGATAGCGTTATGCTCAAATTTAAACGGAATTACCAATGACAATTTCGCTGAGTAAAGGTACGTATTACAGTTATAAGAGGTGACGTGGCTAGAAGCAAATTTTCAATTTATAACATCCGCCAAATCGCCGCTGATCCACTAATTGACATTCCCGTTAGACAGCCAGTGCCTTTTTTGCTCCAAAGCATCATTAACTAATAGAGTAAATCGTAATGTGTCGCAGAAAGTTATCCATAATTGCCTTCTTATTTTTTGAAAATAAATCAAAATTAACCAGAGTCGGCATGTCTATAAGTCCGATTTTTCATCTGCCGGTACCGTCGCATGTAGCTGAGGAACCCCATTTATGTTGGCTGGGTCATAGACTATGCAGCCAATTTTCAAATCCTAGTCGTCAGACAAATAAAGAAACTTCGGTTGGTGACCGGATTTGTTAAGCGGGTAGACCAGTAATTTTGTGAATTATACCGATTATTTTATAACGTCTCAAATCGGATTCACTGCCTTGACCTATTTAATTCTGGTTAATTTTACAAAGCTCTTATGAAAGTCATTGATCAGTGGACCAAGATCTCCATTCATATATATATATATATATATATATATATATATATATATATGGCGAAAGTTGAAAACACTTACTGTTCGTTAAATACTGTTTGTTGCGAAGAGCTAATATATATAAAAGTATGTATTAGGTTTTGCAAACCTAGTAACAAATTAGTTCAGTTGTGACCAGAAGGATAAACCAAAGGCAGCATGAACGGAAAGTATAATCTCATGCACATTCGTTTTGTGCTTACTGGTGACTCACCAGTAGGAGCCGGTATTACGCCCTTTAATCACTATATATTTGGTAGAAGAATGTGGAATAATAGGACGGTACAATCTCCTAGACGAATGTGTAAACCTGTAATAGTGAAGCTAATATAATCTAAAGTCTACGACAATACGACTTCAATGCTAACTCACACTATATAATATATATACCGAGTCTGTAAAGGATACTAACACTATGGCCATTGTGTTAGGAACTGATACCTTTTTTGAAATCGATGAGTACCGGATACTAACACTATGGTTTCCGAGTCGGTACAAGATACCAACCTGATGGATTTAAATTTATGCTAATGTTCACCCAAATTGAGAATTACAACAATTTCCGAAAACCTGTTACTCCAGTTGCACCATACACTCTGGCCTTCATCGATATCAGTTATCACATTTCGCGGTAAGCATGACATCATTCAATTCAATATATTACAGTTAAATACCGTTTGTTGCGAAGAACTAATATATATGCAAGTATGTATTAGGTTTTGCGAACCTAGTAACAAATTAGTTCAGTTGTGACCAGAAGGATAAACCAAAAGCAGCATGAACGGAAAGTATAATCTCATTCACATTCGTTTCGTGCTTACTGGCGACTCATCAGTAGGAGCCGTTATTACGCTCTTTAACCAATATATATTTGGTAGAAGAATGTGGAATAATAGGACGGTACAATCTCCTAGACGTATGTGTAAACCTGCAATAGTGAAGCTAACATCATCTAAAGTCAACGACAATGCGACTTCAACGCTAACTCACACTATATAATATATATACCGAGTCTGTAAAGGATACTAAAACTATGGCTATTGAGTTAGTAACCGATACCAACATTATAGTACCGAAAAGGTACATGATACTAGAATGATGGATATCAATGTTCACCGAAATTGAGAATTACAACTATTTCTAAACACCTGTTACTCCTGTAAATCCATACACTCTGGCCTTGATCGATATCAGTTATCACATTTCGCGGCAAGCATGACATTATTCTATTCAATATATAACAGTTAAATACTGATTGTTGCGGAGTTCTAATATAAATGCAGTTTTGTATTAGGTGATGCGAACCTAGTATAAAATTAGTTCAGTTGCGACCACTGATGAGTCGCCAGTTAGCACGAAACGAATGTGCATGAGATTTTACTTTCCGTTCATGCTGTCTTTGGTTTATCCCTCTAGTCACAACTGAACTAATTTGTTACTAGGTTCGCAACGCCTAATACATTTTTGCATATATATTAGCTCTCCGCAACACACAGTATTTAACTGTTATATATTGAATTGATTCATGTCATGTTTACCGCGAAATTTGATAATTGATATCGATCAAGGCCAGAGTGTATGGATTTACTGGAGTAACAGGTGTTCAGAAAGTGTTGTAATTCTCCATTTCGGTGAACTATAGCATAAATTGATATCCATCATGTTGGTACCATGTTCCGACTCGGAAACCATAATGTTAGTATTATGTACCTTTTCGGTACAATGATGTTAGTATCGGTTACTAACACAATAGCCAGAGTGTTAGTATCCTTTACAGACTCGGTATATATATTGTATAGTGTGAGTTAGCGTTGAAGTCACATTGTCGTAGACTTTATGATGTTAGCTTCACTATTGCAAGTTTACACATTCGTCTAGGAGATTGTACCGTCCTATTATTCCACATTCTTGTACCAAATATATAGTGGTTAAAGGGCGTAATACCGGCTCCTACTGATGAGTCGCCAGTAAGCACGAAACGAATGTGAAGGAGATTATACTTTCCGTTCATGCTGCCTTTGGTTTATCCTTCTGGTCACAACTGAACTACTTTGTTAATAGGTTCGCAACACCTAATACATATTTGCATATATATTAGTTCTGCGCAAAAATCTGTATTTTACTGAAAATGAGTTGAAACTATTACCTCGATTCTTGTTTTAAATAGGCAACTCGGCGAAATGACACACCTCATTCGTATTTTGAGACATCTGAACTAATTGCAATATCTTACGCATTTATCACAGTTAAAGTGCCCAATATTTAAAGAAAAATTATTTTACTCAGTACATTATGTCATTTTGGAGGTGACCAATTTGTATGAAACTTGACGTTGATAATTAATTTATTTTTGTTGATGTTTTCTGCGGTCTGTCTCCCATGTATCTATGAAGTACCAGAACGCAGTGGAGTGGTACTTGTCGCTTAATAGTCGTGTTGGTTTTTCTAAATAATCTCAGATGTGCTAATTTTAAATGCTCTTCTAATAAACGATTTAACTAGACTGGCTCTATACCATTTAGTACAAAACCTATTCAATCGCCTAGCAAAGCAATCGTTTGCTTTGCCATAAAGACAAAATATAGGAATTGGTATTTTTACCACAAATATTCATTTGATAGTGACTGTAGCTAAGTGGACTAAGCGCTCATACCTGTATCCAAATGCCGATCAGTTGGCACGTTTTGCCGAGCTGTCTACTGAAATCAAGCATCGGTATAAAAATTTCAATTCTCTTTTCCGGAAATTTTAACAAAAACATATTATAATTAAGCTATCTACTTCTGGAAGTTCTAGAAACATTGCAGCCAGATCACAACAGATATAAACGTCTGTCTAGTTTAAAGGCTTACAATGAGGCGCCTGGTTTGGAAAAAAATTAACCACATATCGGCGACAAATTATCAATAAGCATACTTAACTAATTGAGGTTATCGCGCATCTAATAAAAGTCTCGTTAAATAGTAAATTTGAGAGGTGTTAGTGATTTTTTTTATCGAAATAGGAGCATATTTGTACGAAGGATATCATCGCATTCGAATTCTGAGAAAGCAATTTAAATAAAGTTGGTGGCGACCAAAACGTATCCATACTTAGGTTTATACAATTTGTTTACTGTTTATTTCCAAAGAACACATCTTCACGCGTAAAATTCAAATAAAAGTTTTTGTATAATACAATATCGAGAGTACGATAATACGCTTAGTAAATTTTTATTTGTCTTTGTTCTTGTTTGGCAACTTAGACTAATGAGCCTAAAAAAGATGAAATTAATTGTGTCGAAAAAGTTATTGATTTGCTTATAATTGTTAAGACTACAAATTGTTCGTGAAATTAATGTTACAAAAAAGGAACGGTAAAAAAATATGAGCATTGTACTTGTCTACAATTTATGTAGATTCTAAGTTTTATTTCAAATGACTTGTTTTGCAATTCAGTATACACTTTTTTTAGATTTATTGCACACTTTCTATTCGAGTAGAATAATATCCTAAACACTGCCCCTTCACATATGTTATATTTTAAAAGAGTGATTTATACACAATTAAGTTTTTTTTCCTGCGCAGCAACGAAAGAAGTTTACGAATGCGTCACACACGATTATTTTAATAAGCCAAAAACCGTATGATATAAGAAACTTTTCTCTGCTTATAATTGTTATTTTACGAAACATCATCTAACTCATTTTAATTTACTAATTAAAATCTCGCCAGGTACACAATCTAGGTTAAAAGAAGATTTTACCACATGAAAAAGACAGCAGAATATAGTGAGATTTGGATCAGTAAACGAACATTCATTGTGCGGGTGATGATAACTAATACTAAAATCAAGGTTGCGATCTTGATGCAAATAAGTCCATTATGTGCATACATTCATCATTATAAACAAAGCGTTATATAATGTAGAAAAGGTAATTCAACCAGTAGACTGGTTTCATCCTTGTTGGGATCTCATGACGTACTGTCCAGAATTTATCGACGACGTGGCACGTCTGCTTCGGAACTTGCGGCTCTTATCACTAAGCCAACCTACAGAGTTGCCATATAGGCACAACTTAAGGAATAGCTAACCAAGAAACATAAGTTAGTATATAATTTAAAAAAATCAATGTACCGCACTGCAGGGAGGCTCAATGCTTTTTGTAAGAGATTCTGATGCAGACTGCCTAAGTCCGTGCCCTATCCGCAGCAAATTCCGGACAATATGTGAAGAATTCCAAAATCGGACGAAATCCGTCAAATGCATGAGTGCCTTTTCTTCATTGTACAATGCTCAATTTATACTGACAATTTTGTGTATATAACAGGACTGGTATTTACATCAAAATCGCCAATATGATTTAAATATATGGTGAAATTTGTTTAGACAAGAGGGGCAATCTTATGCAATTCACATTTTCACTGTCGTACTTTTGGAAGTCCTGAGCATATTCATGACAATTGACTACAGAAAGGTGAAATTAAGCCCGTTAATTTGCGAATGCAACACATTAGTTGTTATGCCTCGTCAAAAATGTTTTGAATTATAGTTTACGAGTGATATTACACGTTATTGCAGCCAAGGAACTTTAAAAAATTTTTTAATGACATACTATTTTATCTCAACTTTAATATTCCCACAATTAATTAAAGTCATTTTGTGACAATTCAATTGGCGATAATTAAATTGAATCAGATTGGCTGGCTATACGAAGCCAAGTTTATATTAAGCATTACGCTTTACAAGTAATTCAGTTATCATCGCTGGGTAGTCAGAGGATGCAAAGAACATTTGGATCAACATACAGCTGCAGCTGCGTGATGAAGATGTATCAGCAACTTTGGTGACGCCAAATCTACTCTGCGTGTGTACATCGTCGAGTGACCACCAGCAAATCCCAAGAAGTCCAGCGGATCACCAATAACTATCAGTGTTCATGGCCACGGTCTTTTTCGGTACATGCACGTTTAACTGGCAGTAAAGTCTAAATGAAGCGTGACCGTATAGCTGGAGATGCACATCACCAGCTTATAGCACTCACGCTAAAATTGACAACCACACCCGGAGACGTTGTCCGTTGAGTTACAAAGCTAATCAACCTCGCATTTTAATTTCGCCAGCGGTTTCGTCTATGAAAGCCTGACTCTGCGTTGTTCTGTAGTATGTTTATGCGTCTTTGAGAGATTTGAAATCAACGTGAAATTTACGCAGTCTTTTGCTATAACATTTTCGCCGTTTAACATTGTAGGAAACGTATAGATGGCATTGTGGTGAAATGACTAAAATCATCATCGCTAAATTAAAAAAATATATATTGAAGTACTTGCATAACTGAACGCTGTTTACTTGAGGGTTACACGCAATAAATCATATTTGGATTTTATGCATTTGTTTTATGTCGTTAAGTAAAATATAAGCTTCAATAACTTCGCTATTGCGCATTTCTAGGTACGAATTTAATTTTAAAAGTGGTACACAAATTAAGCAAACATTTGCTCTACCCATCTAACCAGACCTACTTGGATTTTAAATTATCGAGTGTGCTCCGGCTATTTAACCAACAAAATATCATGCATTTATAAATAGCTTTTCGGCATCATTTCATTTCAAAAGCAGTGATTGTATGTGTTCCAGCCTATTTGGTAAAATTTATTTTAGCATGGCACTCGTACTTTTACAGTTTACGTTTAAACCTCCTCTTTATAAACAGTGCATAAACTAGTTGCCCAACTGATCTCAACCTCTGGCCAATTGTAATTACTAGACTGCCCACAGGTCCCATTTGCTTGTTTAGAAATTGGAAGGTATTGTAACATCCTTAAAATTTTGCTTAAGCAGACTAAAATAAACATTTAAACTTCATTAATGTAATAATTATCTAACCTTTGATTAATTGGTTTTACCAGATGCAGACTATATCAAATGATAGGTGTTGCAGGTAAATTCGTCTCTATCGCTTGGCTTTGAGAGTTCGTTTTTTCACAGCAGACAGTTTTATTTCTATTTTAAAATAGATCCACAGCCAATGCATAGACTAAAATCTTTTAGGCGTGTCTTCGTTGTCCTCCACTAAAAAAGTGCTGTCAGTTCAAGCTTCCAGAAAATCGTTTGACCACGAGAAATTTCCCAGAATTTTGCTAAACCGTCTATAATTATCAGAGGTTATGACAATTTCCCTATTTAAGGACATCAACATTTAACTGATTGTAAGAGCCCTACGTTGCGTGACTGTGCAAAAATAGATACACTCCATCCGCTTATGCCATTTGCGTTACACAACTAGCAACAAAACAAATTCAAATTTTAATCTGCCTAATTATCGTCAATGTTTTGAAAGAATAAATTTTTGTTTTTTCGATAACCAAAGTGCAAGTCAATTTTGTAAAAATAATAATAATTATGGTATTAAAAATTATAATAATTTAGGCAAGACGAAAAATGTAGGCTAAGAAAATATTCTGCACAATAATAATCAGGTAATTCCACAACAGTCCCTCACACGAACTAATTTAATTATTATAGGCAAAAAAACACTATTTGAAGATTATCGAAATTTTTATCCATTGTAAGTGATTTAAACGAATATTGATATGTAATTACAAAATGACAAAATAAGGCTTGCGAAAATTCTTACTGCAATATCCCCAAAAGAAATCAAAACGACCAAGATGGATGCTTTAAATCAAATTTGCGAGCATGAAATATACACTAATCCAAGAACAGATGGGCACTAATAAATAGAAATATAATATCGAATGAAATAAAATTTAAAATGTTTATAA
>JAQBSW010014949.1:0-10694 GCA_029291075.1 Eudiplozoon nipponicum | reverse complement strand
AGCTTACGAACATATCCTGGTCTTTTGGACAATACTAATGTGAAGGGATCCGATCCTTGCGCTTCCTCGATTTGACTAACGAAATCGTGCATTGATTCATCTAAACTTTTCAAAGGACCTTGAAATATCAGCTCGACATCAGCTTCATTCGGTCAGCTAAGTGCATCGGCTACCTCATTCTCTTTGCCAGCAATATGAGACACAGTGAAATCGAACTCTGCTAACCGTGTTATTTTGGAATTTACTCTACGAGAGTAATTAAGCCTAGCTGTTTTACCAAGTATGCTGATCAGTGGCTTATGATCGGATAATAACTTAAATTAATGACAATCTAAGAAATACTCATAGTGTAGTACTGCGGCATACACTGCTAGAAGTTCTTTACCAAACGTATCATAACTTTTCTCTCGATCATTAAGCTTACGGCTATAAAACCCAATCGGATTTACTATATCCTGATATCTTTGCTGTAGCACTGCCCCTATTGCAACATCTGAGGCACCTGTGATTAGCTCGAAAGGTTTCTCCTAATCTACAGGTGCTAATGTGGTTACGTCACTTAACATATCCTTGGCCTTTTGGAAATTTTCTCGGTTTTTTTGACTCAAGTTTATAGGCCAAGACTTCTTGATCGTGCTCTTTTAACGAGTGAGATGGCTTGTTAACGATCCAAGAATTCCGGCTAGACCTGGAATGAATCGACGATAATAGCTGATCATGCCCAAGAACCTTCGCAACTGGCGTACGGTTCGGGGTTCAGTTACGTCCTTAATAGCTTGGACCTTATCTTCCAAAGGTTTAATTCCGTCTTTGGAAAGTATATGACCAAGGTATTTCACTGAAGAGCAACCTATATTACTCTTATTAGGTTTGACCACTAATCCATATTGTTCCAGCCTGGTCAAAACCGTTTCCAAATGCGTACGATGTTCGTCTCGTGAGCGACTAAAAATTATTATGTCGTCTATGTATACCCTCGCAAATGGACAATTCTGAAGGATTTCTTCAGCCAAACGCTGGAATGTCTGACTGGCATTTTTCAAACCAAAAGGCATTCGAAGAAATTCATGCGATCCCCCTCCTGGAAATCTGACTGCGGTGAGTGGTATCGAACTTTCTTCCATTGGTACCTGATAGTACGCTTTCTGGAGATCTAAAGTTGAATAAACCTCATATCCCATTATATCTCTGAGTAAAGTACTCTGGTTAGGGAGAGGATAAGAATCACCCTTCGTCACTGAGTTTAATAGACGATAATTCCCAAAAATCCTCCATTGACCCGGTTCAGGTTTGGGAAATATCACTATTGGGAAAGCAAAATTGGAATTTGACCTTCTACAAATCCCCTCTTCGCGCAATTGGTGAAATTCTGACAAAGCAACTTGTTGCTTGTGTTGTGCCAATGGTTGAGCCTTTGGTGAACAAGACAACGGAGCCACCAATTCTATTTGGCGTTCTACTCCTGTCTTAAAACCTATCCTTTTGGCACTGAAAGGTTGAAACACTGCTAGGTGCTTCTCGATTATATCGGCAAAGTCATGTGCGACTGATGGACGAGGTAAGAGGACTGTTCTGACTGCCGACGTGTTATAATCAGTAGGTGTTGCTATCCCTACGCCTTCTGCGATAGTCCTAGCCTTGGTGTCTAATGTCAGCTTGAAATGTGTCAAGAAATCCATGCCGATGATATGGTCCTTGACATCGGCTACTAGAAAATTCCATCGAAAGAAAGATTTCTGGCCTAATGTTACCGACATTTATTTCATCCCTTTTACTCTAATCGGACTACCGTTAGCGGCCCATAGTTGATAATAAAATGTGTGACAATCTGCTTGCACCACGTCTGACCTAACTATGCTTACCTCAGCACCCGTATCAATGAGAAATTCTAATCCAGATAATTCATCCTTAATCATGAACTTGTTGCGGGACAATCCGGCAATGTTTTCAAGATATCGCTTAGTGAGAATCGGACTCTCTTGCCTTCTATCTCGGTACTATTTGTTCTAGTTGCATCTTTAGCTTTGAGTATGCCTTTTAAAGGCATATCTGGGAGCCTTTGCAATGGAACACCCCCTACGACTCCTACTAGCGGGAGTTATGTCCTTTTCCCGGTGATGGATTTCTCTCAACCGGTTTTGTGCTTCCTTTCTATCTGGGTCCACATAATCGCGGGTAAATACAATTCTCGCCTTGGCACTTCACACTGCGTTCGTATTCGCAATGTGCCTTACACCATCCGCGTGGCCCTTCAAAGCGTTGACGCGAGTGACTCCCTCGACGTCTATTATACTTCTCCTGACTCTCAAGTTGTGCAATATCACTGCGCAAGCTAGCAACTTCTGTACATAAGAAACGCAAGGTTTCATGTATAGTCAGGTGGTTTTTGGTATCTGCCCAGACTGGCTTGATCGCTACAGAATCTGCTATTACAGCATGTACTTGTGGTTCTTGCTGTTTATACACGCCGTCTAACCGTCTGAGTTTTGTTGGCCAATCTATGCTCATTGTGTCAAATATTTCCAATGTTGTTCTGAGCCTAATTGGTAGCCCAGCTGTAAAAATGGAGTTGACTACATCTCTAGATATATTCAACCTGGAAGCTTTTGTGCAAAGGCGTTCATAAAATTCTGACGGTAGTTGACGTCCAATTTTTTATAAGCGTAATAGTTCGCACATTTGCGCTGATCTTGCAGGCTGATATCTCTGTTGAATTTCAGCCATTAATAACTCAAATGCATTGTACGGCTTTTCTTCTACATTTCTGTCTCTGAAATTTTCCAAGGCATTTCGGAAATTTTCAGGCAATGCCATCCATGCTGCAACAAATTTCTCCATAGGGTTCACGATATTATAAGCACTGAATATCATTTGGGCATCTCCTACCCAACTTGAATGTTTTTCTGATTTATACTGTGGTAGACTTAATATTCTTGGACTGCCGCGGTCGCCAAATTTTGTTGAGGCCCCAAACCTATTCGTGTCTGTAAGCCCCATAGATGTCAGATCGCTGGAATTCCTAAAATTCACAGTAGAATCTGATATGCTTATATTATTGCTTGCGTCATTTAAGTTCAAGTCCGCTATGTCCTGCACTAGCCTACTTGTCCTCGAATTTAATATCGGTATCCATGAATATATGATATAAAAATTAAATCGACACTTACGGTTGGCAATCGGAAAGTGAAAGTTGGAAAGCTGTTCCTTTCAGCAATAATCTGTTATGGTATGAAGGTGACCCAACAATAAAATCAAATATACCTGTTCCAAGGCTCCTCTTCAATGTTATTTTATATCAGAACACAAGGCAATTGATGGAATAATATATTTGATAATGATGTAATCGTTTACTATGGAAAAAATGTTAAAACGCAGCAGACCAAAAATTACAATACCAGTCAAGGAGCGAGATACTCAAAAACTGAAAATAGCGCACAATTTTAAAATCAAGTATTTAAACAAAGAATGCTCTGGAAAATAAAAAGAAAAAAATCATTTTAAATAAAGTTCGTTACAATCAGCTATGGTGGTTTAAATTTATCATTCAAGGTCATTTTACATAAGGCGGAGGATTTAACATCCTCTACATTTCCTCCACACGGTCTTGCGTTCTCTGGAAAATGCCGAGAAGGTCCGTAAATGTGATGACATCAAGATTTACTCCAAGACTCTTGTGACCAGCTCGGGTTGACTTGGGTTGTGGTTCCTTCTGTTGTGGCGTTGTAATCTCGCTGAGTAACTTCGTTGAAGTTCTGCAGTAATTGGCTCGTCTCTCTAATTGTACACCAACAAGATTGGCGTTACTGATGATGCCAATGTTGGTGAAGCCAATCCAAAAATCAGCGTATGTGAAAGGTAGGAGACAGTACTTCCGAGACACGCACAGTAGAAGGAAAAAGCGACAACTGAACTGCATGGCTACTTGAACACTATTGGTTAACGGCAAGTTTTGCTTTTTTCTCACTGGTGCAGTGTAAATCGAATTGAATTTGATTTACGCAATATGTCGGCAATTTATTTGTGTCGTTACAAATTATTGTGACGGCTCAGGTTAATTCGCCGACGTACTATTGTAAACGCCCCAGGTTCAAGTAAATGCCGTACGACGTTTTCAAATTTTGTTTTGGTGCCAGGATTGCTAAGTTAGTACTGTTGGGAGCCTTTACCAGGGCCGGTCTTGCGTTATCTGGCAAATGCCGAGAAAATCAGTTATTGTAGCAGTGTCCAAAAGTAGTCCTAGAAACTTGAGACCAGCTCTGGTTGACTTGGGTTGTGGTTCCTTCTTTTGTGGCGTTGAAATCCGTGGTGAGAGATTAGCTTAGTAATCTCGTTGAATTTCTGCCGTAACTGGCTCATCTCTCTGGTTGTACAGCAACAAGATTGGCGTGACTGAAATTGCTAATGTGTGTGAAGAAAGCCAAAAATCAGCGTAGGTGACAAGAGCAGACAGCACATCGGAGAAACGCACAGAAGAAGGCAAACGCAACAACTGACTTGCATGGTAAATTCACCGTGCTTGAATAACCTTGATTGTCTGCTCGCACACCATTGGTTAATGGAAAATTTCACTTTTTTATCATTGGTGCAGCGTAAATTGAATTGAATTTAATTTACGCAATATGTCGGCGAATTGCTTTGTGTCGTTACATCACTTTCATCTCTGAAAAGAAAGAAAAAAATTCCTCTTGGCGAGGCTAAATAAGAAATGCATGGCGGAGTTCGAACCAAGTTAAGCAAATGGTTATTGTTCTGTCCATAGATATTAAAAATAATAATCCATAAATGCTGGGCTAAAGTATGCTTTTTGGTTGCTTCAACAATGATATGACGCCAAACAACCACTAGGAATTGCTACACAATTTGTTAACGTTAGTGGCCAGTCATACCGCAAGAAACAAAATAGAGCAGTGTAAGGTTTGCGAGACGCAATGTGAGGATTTCAAGATAGATTGCCAGGTTTAAGTTGAAACCTGTGCAGACTGGATCATCATCAGTCTGACAGGAGACAGCATGCACGCGTAGCGCACAGCAAAAGGCAAACATTCTAACTGATGGGCATGATAAATTCACCGTGCTTAAATACTCTTGAAATCGAAAGCTCGCATGCGATTGGTTAATGGGAAATTTCGCACGTTTTAATTGGTGCCGCGTAAATTAAATTTGATTTTCATTTAATCATTATGTTGGCAAAATGTTCTTGAACCGTTACATCAATTTTCTCTCTGAAAAAAGAAAAACATTCTTCTCGGCGAGGCTTGATAAGAAATATAGGGTAGAGTTTCAACCAAGTTAAACAACTGGTTATTATTCTGCCCATAACTATAAAAATATACCGTAAATGCTGGGCTGAAGTATACTTGTTGGTTGCTTCAACAATTATATGATGCCAAATAACCACTAGAAATTGCTACACAAATTGTTAGCGTTAGTAACTGGTCATACCGCGTGAGACAAAATAGAGCAGTGTCAGATTTGGGAGACGCAGTGTGAGAATTTCGAGGTAGATCGCCACTGAAGTTTCCAACTTTAAGTTAAAACCTGTGCAGGCTGGATCGCCGTTAATGTTTTTATATACGACCAAAGAAGCTAGAGTGATTAGAGAGGTCTCTTAGAAACTGATGAAGTTGAGATATGCATTGAAAGTGGCCTGTACCATGATATGAAGCTGATTTCTATTTAGTCTTGCTAAACAAAGGCGTTAGTTCTAAGTAGCTGTTCATACCAAAATAGGCAGTGCGATCTCAGGGCTCCGTACTTGGTCCTATTCTTTTCAACCTTACACTTGCGCAGGTACAGGTTGATGACAAACTTTTCAAGCTGTTTAAATATGCGGATGACATGGTCATAGTATTCAGTAACTCCACAGCATCCAACCCTTCCTTAACCCTTATATTGAAGCTTTTATCTTCGTTCCATTCCCAACTTAGCAATATCGGTCTTAAACTAAACCCCGCCAAGACTCGTTTGATGAAACTCTCCTCCGACTGATTCTGTTCTCTCCCGGATGCAAATTATCCACTTGATATTGAAATAATTGATTTGGCCAAGCACCTTGGTATCTATTTCTCAAAATCTCTAGACTTATCCACACATCTTACACACACTACTTCCAAACTCTTCAAATGGGCCCGTTTGATCTGCTTCAAGACTGACAACCCCACTCTCCAACTCACGCTATTCAAGGTCTATGTCCTAACCCTCATTTCATACGCTAGCGAATTCTACTGTCCTCTCACTTTAGCCTCCTCGTAAGCCATCGAACAGATCTCCTCCAGGTTTCTAAAGCGAGTTTTCTCTCACAGCCAAAATTATCGGGAACGCCTGCTCCAATACAACCTTCTACCGCTTTTGTTTACCCGTCACCTCTTTTATTCATAAGACCACATCTTGCCTATCAATAACTTCGCTCACCAAAGTCACCACTACGCCAACACGCTCTAGCAACTCTTCATTCCAATCCAACCATACTCCCAATATATTTAAAAAATATATCTCTTTTACAACGCCACTAGTGTTTTCAACGCTCTTCTCATGGAAATAAAGCTCCTATCGCAGTACGAATATAAAAAGGCGGCCCACAAGTACTTCTTTAACAAATTTATATGCGAGACGACCAATTTGAAGCGAAATTGGTTCCCCGTTAAACCATAACACTTTTTTATCCACAGACAATTCACTTGTAACTAGATGCGGAGGGTGAAGTCCCTTCTGGCTGGCCTACAATTTCCACTTTTCCCCTCTGATTTTAAATTTCTCACTCTTGACTACCTTATACTATTTCTATCCTCATTTTTCATTCTACCGCATCCAAATAGTGAATACTTTACCACGCCTTTCTCAACTAATTCTCTTTCCTTTTCGTTTCACCACCCAATGGTATACATTGGACACTGATTCCCCCTCATCTCCCATCAATCATAACCTCGCTCAACGGAAGCCAGTGAACTCTGCACGGTACAAAATCTTCAATCTAGTCGACTTCATCCTACTCAGGAGCACTACTATAGTAGTGTCCTATAGGCCTCTGTGGAGGAAGATATTTCCTCCGCCAAAATTAAAGTGACAATAACTGATAAATTTAAACCACCTTGGCTGATTGAAACGAATTTTATTTAAAAAGAATTTATTCTTTTATTTTCCAGAATTTTATATGTTGAAATACTTGACTGTATAAATACTTTGAATTATGCGCAATTTCAGTTTTCGAGCATACTGTACGTGACTGGTTGTAACTTTCTCGGCCTGCTGCATTTATTTCATTTTTTCCATTTAACGGTTACTCGATTTCCACAATATATTCCTGCTAACACTGTCTTCTACTTTTGACTCCCGTATATATTGGGGACGTTCTGGAACAGGTAATTTAATAATTCTGTTGTTCACGTCTATTTCTTTCCAGGTTATTTGTTCGGGTGTTTTGTAACGTGAAAGGTTTCACATTCCAAATGCCTAACATTAAGTATCGAATTAATAATTAATTTCGATCGACATAGAAGCTCATTTTAAATTTGAGGACACTAGCAAGTTAGCTCAAGACATGGCAGGTATGAATTAAGCAGATATGAATGAAAGTACTAGCCTATCAGATTCTATTGTACATTTAAAGACTGATCACGATCTGGCATCTATGGGGTTCTCAGACACCAATAGGTTAGGAGCCTCTACATCTCTACATCTTTCAATTCCTTATGCTTTATTTAACATATTCATATGAACTAATAATCTATGGTATATTGTGTTTCATCATATTTGATAGATCATATAAAGTTTGACGAAAAATAAATAGTTTCAAATTTAAACATTGTAAAATGACTGGAAAATAAAGCATCATTAGTTGATCAGTAGCAAATACCTCAATCAAAATATGCATAATATTTACTTTCAAAAATATTTCTAATATAATATTGTTACTTCAATTTGCAGTTTCATCACATCGCCACACGCAGGAGCGCCAACTAGTCCAGTTCCAACATTCTTTTTGTTTTTGTCAAGGGATCCTACGTTTCGTGGGTTTTCATAGTGATCTATTACTTTCTCGTGGTAGAAACGTTTACTACATAAGCTTATCAAGTTTGTTGAAAGAGACCTCCGGCTCAATTGGAATATATTTTGTGCCATTGAAACACGTTTCAAGCGAAATCAATTTAACTAATAATTGAATTGCATAGAAATGCAAGATTTATTAAATACAAAAGTTCAAAGAAGAAAAATGAACTGTGAAATGTTAATCATAACATCTGGGTGAGCAAAACGATCTTAAAGTCTAACAATATATAAACAGTTATTAATATAATTTGCAATAACGCAGAGCTGACACTATTAGAATTACTTCACTTACAATAACTATAAAATTTGTAAACGCCCCAGCTTCAAGTAAATGCCGTACGACGTTACAAACTCGGTTAGAGTGCCATAAAATAAAGAGTTATGTACTGTTAGGGTGACCCTTGACATGGCCGGTTGTTGAGGCCCCTAACCTATTCGAGTCTGAAAGCCCCATAGATGCCAGATCGCTTGAAGTCCTAAAATTAACAGTAGAGTCTGATAGGCTTATATTACTGTTTGCATCTCCTAGGTTCAATTCCGCAATGTCCTGCACTAACCTACTTGTGTCCTCCAATTTAATATCGTTATCCATGTGTTATTAGTTTAACAATTAAATCAACACTTAATGTTAGGCAATCGGAATGCGAACGTTGTATCTTGACAATTCCCGAACAAATAATCTGGAAAGAGATATACGTGAACAACAGAATTTATCAAATTACCTGTTCCAGGACGTCTCTTTCCAATATTATATTATATTAGAACAAAAGCAATTGATGGAGTAATATATTTGATGAGATGTATCCGATTTACTAGAGAAAAATGTTAAAATGCAGCAGACCAAGAAATACAAGACCAGTCAAGGAGCGAGACACTCGAAAAACTGAAAATGGCGCACAATTCAAAATCAAGTATTTAAACAAAGAATGTTCTGGAAAATAAAAGGTAAAAAATTCTTTTTAAATAAAACTCGTTACAATTAGCCATGGTGGTTTAAATTTATCAGTCAATGTTATTTTACATAAGGCGGAGGATTTAACTTCCTCCACATACACCACCTTCTCAAAAAAACGGCTAGTAATAGACGTAATCATAGTTCTTCGGCTGACGATGTACTCTTCCAGAACGAGTTGTGCATAATGGCGCCCCTGACGTCGTCATCTCGCCCGGTACAACATTCACTGGTTCTTCAAAATCATCTGGTATCGACAAATAGTTTTCATGCTGTGATTCAGTAGAATAAGATTTTGCTATATTAGACAACGCGTCTTCAGAGTTCTGCATTTCATTATGTGCCTGTATGGTGGGATTGCACACATCAGATTCGCCCATAGAACGGTCATTCGACGCATCTGTTAATTCAGTGATACTGTTGATCCAGATAAACTGGGGAATGCAACGATCCAACGTAACACAATCCTCAATGCCATTTATTTCTATGATGACATTCTTGTCAGTCATCCTCTTGACCTTGTATGGTCCTTTATAAAATGGTGTCAGGCAGTTCTTCCTATTTTCATTAGTTATATACACATGCGAAGCCGATTTTAGATCAGAGGACACATAGCATTTGGTTTTAGCTTTTCTAGTCTTGGTCGGAGCCAAACGACACATCTTATCTCTAAGTGCTCCTACGAACCAATCTACATAACTAGAAGCCCAATCAAGACTACTTGGAGTTTCTATTAGAAGATCTCCAGGCAACCTTAATGGTTCTCCATAAACCAGTTCTGCTATGGAAGTTCCTAATTGTGCCCTATATCTGTTGCGCATGGCGAGTAGTACTATAGGAAGATCGTGTATCCAGCTTGTTCCACTAGTACACCTTAATGCAGCTTTCAGTTCACGATGTAGCCTTTCTACCATCCCATTCGCTCGTGGGTTATACGCGCTAGTATGTATTACAGTGGTTCCCATGATGTTGAGGGATCTTACGAAAAGCTCTGACATAAATTGACTACCACGATCACTAGTGACCTTTTCCGGAACACCATAACGCGATATCCAATTATGTAGAAACGCGAACAAGACTTCTTGCGCTGTCATGTCTTTTAAAATCGCCACTTCAAATTGACGACTAAATCTATCTACCATAGTCAGCAAGTATTTGTTTCCATTTACTTCAGGCATCTCGACAATGTCTATGTGTACGTGTCTGAACCGTCCGATTGGTATTCCAATGTTCTTTATCTCGGTTCTGGTATGTCTCCACACCTTACACGTTTGACACTTGGCACAGGCTCTTACCCATACCCGTATGTCTTTAGACATGTGCGGCCATACGTATCTGTCGTTGATTAATCGGATGGTGGCTTTAATGGATGGATGACCCATGTCATGTAACACTTGGATAATCTTGGCCCGTAACTCCAATGGCACATATGGTCGTGGTTGACTTCTAGATGTTTCGCATAACAACCACTTGCCACTTATGAGCTTACGAACATATCCTGGTCTTTTGGACAATACTAATGTAAAGGGATCCGATCCTTGCGCTTCCTCGATTTGACTAACGAAATCGTGCATTGATTCATCTAAATTTTTCAATGGACCTTGAAATATCAGCTCGACATCAGCTTCATTCGGTCGGCTAAGTGCATCTGCTACCACATTCTCTTTGCCAGCAATATGAGACACAGTGAAATCGA
>JAQBSW010014948.1:0-10696 GCA_029291075.1 Eudiplozoon nipponicum | reverse complement strand
ATAAAAAAAAAAAAAAAAAAAAAAAAAAAAAAAAAAAAAAAAAAAAAAAAAAAAAAAAAAAAAAAAAAAAAAAAAAAAAAAAAAAAAAAAAAAAAAAAAAAAAAAAAAAAAAAAAAAAAACAAAATGTATAAATATGTATGATTGTATATGAGATGTTTAGTATTCACGAAATAAATGGCCTTTATCCACTTTGTTATTTATGTGTTGTTTTCCTAATTATAAGAATATATATATATATATATATATATATATATATATATATATATATATATATATATATATAATTAAAATACAAGTGGCAGACAAACCCTTACCTCCGTTCCATTGCAACTACCCCAAATTCCCGGTATATATAATCTCATCCAGTGTGTAAAATGTTAATTGGATGGGAGAAAGAAAGTATCGAACATATGTAGAATAACTGTAATGTGGCGACGTAAAGGTATTTAAAGTTAAAATTTAAAACAGAAAAAAGCCACAAATTTGAGTGTCAGATAATATTTTTGGCGGAGAACTAATATATATGCAATTGCGAATAAGCTATTTCGAAATAGTAACAATTAATTCAAATATGACCCGATGGATAAGTCAATGACAGTAAATTAACTGGATAGAAAGAGAGTAAAAGCCAGAACGACGTTTAGGAGAAAAAAATGAAGAGATATTAAAAACAAACAATAAATAACCTACATAAATGGTCCACATAAACTACATAACTTATAGAAAAAAATGTATTTAAGTATACGTCCATATATATAAAATGAATCATTTAGCATATATATATATATATATATATATATACATATATATATGATATGATATTATTACCACCTTACAATGTTCAACTCATATACAATTGTGCATCTGTATAACTAAATATAAACAACAATGTGATTTTACTTATATTTCTTACCACAACTTTTATATACGAAACATCAAAATATCTACGTTTATAGAACTTATAGATATTTATTCATAAATAAATGTAATATAAGCAGCAGTGTGTGTCAAATGTCTCTAATCAGAAAATGGTCTTATATCAACTATATTTATATTTTAGTGATAATTATATGTATATACATACATATTATGTTTTCATTTATTAATTTTAATGTAATTATTTATTTATTGTCACAACATTTATATACCTAACCTTATATGTAAAAATTCTCATTATATATATGTTAATATACATTTATATAGAAGAAATATATATATAAATATACAAATCTATATATATATATATATATATATATATATATACTGTAAATATTTTAGGTTCCCCTTTAAAGACAAGTGCCTCAATATATTCTATATGACAACTTTACTATTAATTAATTACTTTATTCACACCTTATATAAATATATAAAATGTATATATATATATATATATATATATATATATATATATATATATATATAATTATAAGTAATCTTGTGAGGTTAATATATATCAGCCTCATAATTTCACGATATATATTGTAAATATATCGGCGTATGTATTTTATTATTTATATGCAAATCGTCTATCATATCCATTTAAAAATCTCTGTACAATCCACTAAATAAGGTATTTATATCTTCCTAGGGCATACTCATTTAGTTTCCATTAAACGTGGTATTTTACTCAAGTTTAGAATTAACTCTGGTTCATCTGTTTCCCGTTTTCCAACCTTTGTAAAAGCTTCATTAAATAGTGGGCCTAAAGATTATTCTACCGATGTTACCTCAATACATCAATGAATCTAATTGTTCTTGTTAATCAGCTGCTATTTCATAAAACGATGCGTTTGCATCCATTCCAGTATATTTCATGACCTGTTTCCATTGAATGCCTAACTAGATCTGATCTATGAATGTGTCTGTATTTGCAAGCTGTTTTATTGTCCTCTCCAGAAACCTTTATTTGGTGCATGGTTTCGCCTATATACCTGAGCTTGTAATCTTTGCAAGTTAACAAGTATACTCCTGATATATTGAGGGGTTCCTATTTTTGCTTTTTGGTTAGGTATTTTATTGCCTTTAGTAAGTGAGTGTATTATAACTGCTCAATGTTGAATCAGTTAATATCATAATTTTGCGTTTTTATGGTTCTGTTTACTTCTTTACGTGGTTTATTATATTACCCTTGAATCTAATCATCTCCTTCATTAACCTGTATTTTAATTACATAAACAATAATTGATTGTATTATTTTGTTTCTCAGTGCTGTCCTTTTCGTTTCGGATTTGACCGCATTTTTCTTGTGCGGGACAATTGTTAGCACTCATAGGTCGGCAAAATCTTGAACCTTTTATCTTTTCAGATGATGTAATTTTTGGCCTCAGTTGATGGGTTCTCACTTGTCCCTTCTCCTTTAAGCCTTCAATTAGCTGATTGTCTGAAAGCGCTTTAGGATCAAGATCCGCCATTGATCTTTCACAAATATTTCGAGACGTTATTTCCAGTCTCATCTTCAGTGTTGAAACAATACGCACAGGAGTAAACACAACTTGTGGCAAATGTGGTATCCTCATTCAAGACAGATATATTTATATATATTTTATTTTAATTGTCTTCCTAATATCCGGTCTTATACCTAGTCTCTAATACTCAAATGTATACAAAAACTTATCCCTGTCCCCCTCTGCGCACACATCTACCTATAAACATGTGTATTTTAACTATAAGCACACCTAATGGATTGACATACACGCCTATCAATGATGTCTATATTTTAATTGCTGTACCGGACGCATAGAAAGATCAACAACATTTTGAATTCTATATTGCTGTAATCCTCACCTGCCCCCCAGTTCACCTAATTCCATCCAGCTTGCAATCGGTTATATACAGGAGATTAAAAAACTATTGAAACTCTATAGAGTATTATTCTATCATTTTGACAAGACCGAATACGGAAGTTACACTAACTAAATCGTTTTTCCGCTCAGTACACATTTATACTCAGATCCTATATGAATTAGTTTCTGTATTAAAATATCGTATATATCTATATATATAGATAAACATATAAGCAACTATGTGGGTTACTCCCACATCTTTTATAAATATCTATATATCTAAATATAACTATACATACGTGTATACACTATATATATATCAGCAATCTTTTATATTTTAATTTTATTTTTACTTATATATTTGTACCCACATCTTATAAAATATCCATTTATACATATGTCCACACGCTATCTATGTATATATATAGATAAGCATATAAGCAACTATGTGGGTTCATCCCACATCTTTTATAAATATCTATATATTCATCATATATATATATATATACGTGTATATACCATATATATAATATGAATCTCATACAAGCAACACTGTGAGTCCCTCAACGGATAAATTATATCAGTAAAACACTTTTTATATATCTATTTTATTGTCTATCTATATACTTCTATATATATATGTAGATATATGTATCCATAAGCAGTTGAAATAGGTTCTTTGAAATTCAACCACTTACAATTTATATGTATATATAAATATCAAAGCATATCTATCTTCCCGTCTACACCTCATATATATATATATGTATATATATACATAATGCCTATCTCAATTCACAAAAGCAACCATGTGAGCTTTTCCCACCTTATATATAAAATCTAAATATTCTTCTACATATATATTGTGAATATCTAAATAAGCATTTATAATTGATTGTGTGGGTGGTGGTAATATTTTTTCAATCAGCTTGTGAGTTAGGAAACTCTAATCCAATTGTATATAACCTGTGCGTGCGACTGGCGTTAGCTTTGCTGTTGTTCGACGACTGGTTAAATACAATGGGATTGGTGTTTATTTCAAGCTTTATTATAATTGTCGGATTCCCTTATTTTTAATATTTCCTTTAATAACATCAAATCCTTTTCTCCATACTCTAAGACTCCTTAATATCATGGATTTAAAAATGCCTATTTTCATTCCATATGGGTGGTTTTAGAAGAAATTGTGAAGGATTCCCAAGTAAGTCTCCTTTCCTAAAAAATCTATTTCCAATCGGGGTCAATTCCGATTTATTTTCACATACAGAAATGGTAATTCATCATTATTCTCTTTTAATAATAGAAATTTTAATTCACATATTTGGTTGACTAATTCCAGAAATTTATATTTTATTTATTATCACTATGATTCCAAATTAGAAACATATGTATTGTATAAGAGATGATTAGTATTCACGAAATAAATGGCCTTATCCACTTTGTTATTTGTGTTGTTTTCCTAATTATAAGAATATATATATATATATATATATATATATATATATATATATATATATATATATATCGTTCTTGAGTGGGTGTTTTCATTTACTTAATGCATATGCGTGTATAGAGTTTAGTTAGTGAGACCAATTCTTTGTTTAAAACCATTAGTTCTTCAATATTTTTTAAAAATATATAAATGGAACTGTTTCGGAATGAAGTCACTACATTTGTTTAAATCTGCTATTGTGAGCATTGTACTGTGTATGTGTCTTTAGGAATTGAAACGTCGCCAGTAAACGTAGATTAGATTTACAGTGGTTCGTATGAACGGAAGAAAGAGACGAATCCGCACTCAGCTAATAAGAAGAAAAACTTGATGCGTACTTGGAAATGGATATCAATCTGATCTTTGCGAAACTGATAGTGTAAAGCGACAACTCGCGAACGCAAATCGCACAGATTCGATATTTGGTGAATCCATGTTCCTCCTTTGATTAAACTACGAAAATGAAAAAATAACAACGGTTAATTAGCCAAAAATGATCAATAGCTCTTAACAAAATTGTTCTTTTGTATCAAAATTAAACAAACGAATTCGCTGGCCTGTCGATCGCAGACGAATAAGGTATATATCGCGTAAACTATTTAATTCATGCAAATTTCCTCTACTTAAAATAACTTAATGTCAGACATTAGTGAATATAGCTCTTGATTTAATTGAACTATTTGCATGGATCTAGGAAAAACTAGAAAGAGAGTCTTCCTATAATTATATATATATATATATATATATATATATATATATATATATGCTGCAGCAAATTCTGGCCAGCACGTGATGAGTTTTCAATAAGAACGAAATCGGTCTACTGAATGAATTGCATTTTCAACGCTATATAATTCTTAGTGTATACTGGCTAATTTATGTACATAGAAGATCAGGTGTTTTTAGATCAAAATCAAAAGCGCAATTATATTAATTTAGGTAAAATTCGGTAAACCTCATGGCGGGACCAGTGAGAACACTTCAATCAATACCAAATCAGGCTTTACCCCTGGAAATGTAAAAATCAAGATTTTACGTACCTATAATTTCTACCAATTGTCCCACAATACACTACTGCGAAAACAACATAACAGCCTGACGTCCTCTATTGGATTTCCCTTGGGCTCTGATGTTGACTAATGTTGGTCGAAACTCAATTGACGGTAGTATTGTTGGTGTACGACTAGATTAAAATGCAATATTTTTTATATTAATTAATTAGAAGAGACTCCCTCGAGCCAAGAAAAGTTGCTCATCTCCATTCAACTGGTTGTAGTCCGAACCTAGCATTTCGAATTTTAAATCTGAACCTATTACAACTAAACTTCTCGTAATACAATCAAGTCGTAAATAATTCTTTAGTAAAAAAATCAAACAATATCTTATCTAGAATTAAAAAAACACGTGCAATAATTCAATAGTAGGTAAGAATTTATTGGAAAAAAAACGTTTCAACACACATTGTGTAACTTTATTATTTAGATTGGGCTGACTCAGTTAAGCCACATATTGTTTAAGACAATAAATACTGGTCCTATGCAGATCTTACCTCATTTTCAGTGGTTAATATGAACGATGTTGAAGCCTTCGGGGGAAAGGGACGAATCAGTTTACGCTTCAAACCTTTATGTCCTACAAGTTTCATCTCGATTTCTTTGAAAGAAATTGCGCCATTTAATTGTATTTGATCATAATTTCAATGTTTTTTAGAATTTTCTGCTAGGAAAGCCTTACGAAACCCTCGGTTAAATAATATTACTTGATTAACTTTAATGTTTATTGCTGAAAGATTAACTCTTGCTCTGGTGTGAATTATTTGTTAGGTATTTATTTTAACATTTGTTTAATCATACCTAAATGAATTTACACAGTTTCATATTTGATTTTGACTTTATTTAATTCCGAACATTATCAGTGAGATTTTCAATGCAATTGATTTGTTCCTTATTTAAAATTGGAATCAAATAATATCGTATAAATTAACATTTTGCTTGGAAGACTGCCTAATATTTTTCGAGTAAAAACTATTCTTCGCTTGTAGTATTATATTTAGGATTATTTTAATGATTAATAATCACGTGAACTGCAAAACTATTGCCAAGTTATTAAAGACATATCTTTAAAAAATGCGATATAGAATTTCATGTCTAACATGTGTGTATAGAGGTTGCATTGTCTGTATGAACAATATTTTGTTAAATTTTACGCATAAAGGCTAACAATGAAGCAATCATGGCTTACAACTAGTTTGATAATAATGAACGAAAATAACTTATAAACGATTTTTTATTTCGGTACTGTGATAGATGGTGGTATTAAACTTGGTGTGTTGAAATATCAATCGGTAAATACGAAGAATTTTTCGTGAGTAAATGATATCCTACATAGGAAAGAGAGTCCAATAACAATGGACAAACATTACCCGGCGTAAAAATCTTTTAAGATCAAATAGATTTATATTATAATCCATATAAAATATAAATATCGACCGAGCACTTTATTAACATTAAGTGGGCCTGGTCTGTATTTCAGGGGTAATCAAATTTCGAAACTAATAATGATTAAACATAAACAGTTATCTATTCTGCTGGAAATGAAATACAGAGCAGAAATGCTAATTAATTGTACAAGCATGAAGCATTTCAAGAAGACCATACTTACTCGAACAAATTCTTTAAAATCTATTCTATTTTTACTTGTTTTTTTTCTCGACAAATATTTATATTCTTGGCCAAAATATTGACGGCAAGTTTATCTCTTTTTTTACCAATTTTCAAACTATATACAGTGAATTAAGGAAAGAATATTTTTTTATTTTTGATAAACGTTATCCGATAAATATTTATTCAGAAACATTATTTAAATGTGAAACGAATTTTTATGTAGTATCATATTTTATATGCAAAAATGTCGAAGCGTAACTAATTCGTGACTCATAAGAGTTTGATCGAATAAAAATTGGGCTGCGAATATTTATCTTAATTGTATCCAGAAATTAATTTTGTCTAGCTTTTTTATAGGATTCTGATTATGGGAACAGAGTTGCTCCTATTCATTTTACCAACGATTTGGGACGTAATGTGTGTTTCTACTATCGGCGATAATCGGAGTACATTGACTTAGATGCACCTTCTTGGTCCAAACTTAACGTCTTTGTAGAAAAATTCTTTTAAACTTTTCCTAAATTATTAAGGACATACCAATCCACTAATTTAAAATGTTTTGTATTATTAAGCTTTGTGTACAAAACTATTTTGTTTTATTGCGGAGTTTTAAGGAGACAATGTACTTACGATAAATCAGTTAAAACTTTGTCCATTATTTCAATTTATTTCCAATCAGTGGAAAAGAATTTAAATAATATCGTTTGGGTTGGTTTTGAATTTTCACGAAATGTATACAGACACCGCTTGGAATTGGGCAATTAAGTGGTATTGTCTTATACTTCAGTGTAAAAAACAGTTTTAGTTATATATTCCTGGTTGTGTAAAACTGTCATTCAAGCATTTATGAATTAAGCAAATCGAAACAAGTAATTAAAAATGGAATCAAATTATGAAGTCAAATTCAGCATTTAAAAAAGTTCTAATATCTCCCGTTCACATGCTTTTTGTCTTACTGATGACTCATCAGGTGGAAGTGGATCTAAGCTCTGAAATCAGCAACATGTGGGCTCAATAAATGTCGGATAGTTGAACGATGTATTCTTCTATACAGTGCATGTTAAAGCCGTATTAGAAACAACATCTCATCTGGAAGGATTACCAATATTATGACTTTTGAGAATAACATCATTTATACATAACTGCTAATCCAGAAAAGCCTTAGACACTGGCTACGATCAACATGTTTTCATATAGTGAGTTTGGTTTAAACTCATATTGACAAATAATTTACTCTGAGTAGATTCTTCTTCTGTTTTAATACGCATAATTGTTGAAGATTGCACCGTCTAACTCACTGCAATTATTTGACAGTAAGTATTCTGCGCACACCGGCTCCTACTGATGAGTGGCCAGCTAGCAAATGAACCCTACGAATAGAAGATTATATATTTTTATGATAACTTTGATATATGATTCTGGTCCCCTTTGAACTTACGTGTTACTAGGTGGGCAATACTAACTTTATATTTTTTAAATGGAAAAGAACAGCCAAAATAAAATGAAACACAAAAATATCCATATTATTTCAGAAAGTTCAACTTGAAGGAGCATAAATAAAAACCGTTCCGCATGGGGCTTCGAGAGCTCCGTGGTAATAACAATTCTGCAACATTTTGTTTTGGCACAGATAGCACAGCGTCTATTTATTGCAAAAACCTGGCAATGGAGAATAATGTCCACAAACCAAGCCTTAAAAGAAATGAAAAAAATGATTAACGCTTAGATTCATGTGCAACTTCAATGTTATTTTGCACCAAACTTGTTGGAATTTTCTTCGAGGAGCGCGAAATCATTTTTCTATTGCATCGTCCTAAATAGTTCGTCATTAATATGACATTCAAATGAGGATTTACAAGACCAGTGCCAAATTAAGCTCAATTAGGCAACTTCTATTTGAACCTTCTTGATTATCATATATTTTCATATGGGTTTTATTAGGACTCTTTTATTCCATTAAAAAGTTCATTTTTTCTAATTCATATATGCATATTCAGAAGTTCTCTGCGCTTAAAGAAATATGATTATTATTTTCAATTGCATAATTCCATAATGCATATATTTAAATATAGATGTATGTATGTAAGTATGTATGTATGTATGTATGTATGTATGTATGTATGTATGTATGTATGTATGTATGTATGTATGTATGTATGTATGTATGTATGTATGTATGTATGTAAGTAAGTAAGTATGTATGTATGTATGTATGTATGTATGTATGTATGTATGTATGTATGTATGTATGTATGTATGTATGTATGTATGTATGTATGTATGTATGTATGTATGTATGTATGTATGTATGTATGTATGTATATATGTGTGTTAGAATGCAGCTGTTTGTATGTGTGCATATGAATGTGTTTGTTTGTATTTATATACATAATTGCGTTATGTAATAGCAGGCGTCTAACAAAATTTGTGTTGGGGTTAATCTAAATCAAATCTGGATATGATATTGTGAATGCATTTGTTGTGGAAAATATATTGGTCAAAAATTAAATGACACTTTTATCAACAAAAAAAGGTAATATTTCACAGAGCAGAAACGGAAGTGAGCTCTCTAAACATACTTATTTTGTGAAGTTTATATTAATTTTCTTACATTACATTCGCTTAATTCTAACTTTTTTATCATTACGCCATACCTTCTTTCCTCAATGATTAATATTTATTTAATTGCGACACACACGCGCCATCATTAATTTACAAATTTTATCGTATATACGCTTATTTATTAATTTTTTGGTCGAAACGCGTCAGTGCGTTGCGACTGGCGGTAGTTTTGTTATGTTGTTCGACGACTGGTTAAATACAATGGGATTGGTGTTTACTTCAAGCTCGCAAACTTGATTTAAAGAAATGTTCATTTGTATTTTCTTTCGTTCTACTTAACTTGCCTTGATTAGTTTTATAATCATGCTTCCATATCAGATGCAAGTATATAATTTAAAACTAGACTAAAGTAGTCATCTGAACCATTGAATTCACAACTTCTTATGACGCTTTTTACAAATTTAACTTAACCGATAAAGAAAGCTAATTTTTATTGCCACACCACGTTTTTACCATCACTTTGGTTATTATGATTCCCAACAAATATTACCGATGATGGCTTGAATATACTCAAACGACATATTACAAAAACGAATTACATTAATTGTTCTTTAAATCAAGTTTGCGAGCTTGAAGTAAACTCCAATCCCATTTTATTTAACCAGTCTTCGAACAACATAGCAAAACTACCGCCAATCACACGCATTGACGCGTTTCGAACTTCCATGATCATCATCAGAGTACGACGGAAAACTGAATAGCGAGGATCGAGTCAGTGCGTGCGACTAGTGGTAGTTTTGTTATGTTCTTCGAAGACTGGTTAAACAAAATGGGATTGGTTTTTATTTCAAGCTCGCAAACTTGATTTAAAGAATTGTTATCACCATCCGCGCAATCAATCAACGTTTAATTATATTAATTGCTTGTAAGATGAAACGGTTGGATAAATTAATTCCACGATTAAATTTAATAATATAGAATACCATTTTTCATTGCTTTTACAGATTTTTTTTCGGCAATCGATATCTGGTTAATCTGAGCAATTAAACAGCCATTGATCGGAGCAAATTTTTTAATTGCAGGAAGACTTTTTCGTCAAATAAGCAATAAATTTGATTTCGTGGAAGCTATCGTTGGTCATTTGTGTAGTGAATCATTTAAATCAAGTTTCTATGCAGTCACGAACATTAGCTGT
>JAQBSW010014947.1:0-10699 GCA_029291075.1 Eudiplozoon nipponicum | reverse complement strand
CATTTCCAGTCAAGTTCAATGTATGTAAGACTGCTAGAAGGGAGAGCCGCATATCTAAATTTGATTTCCATATATATTCAATGTGGTTTGATCCTCGATAGTCAGTTTACCTCCGTATTCTGATGATGATCATGGAAGATGGAAACGCGCCACGTTGTGGCTGCGGTGTTCTTGTTATGTTGTTCAGACGACTGGTTAAATACAATGGTGATTGGTGGTTACTTCAAGCATCGCAAACTTGATTTAAAGCATTGTTACCACCACCCGCGCAATCAATTATTGTTTAAATTGTATTGCCTATATAGGTATATGTGGCGAAAGCTGCAAACAGTTAATGTTCGTGACTGCATAGAAATTGTGCAGCCGACATTTCCAGGCAAGTTCAATGTATGCGTAAGACTGCTAGAGGTGAGAGCCGCATATCTAAATTTGATTTCCTTATATATTCATTGCCGTTTGATCCTCGATAGTCAGTTTGCCGTCGTACTCTGATGATGATCATGGAAGGTCGAAACGCGTCAGTGCGTTGCGGCTAGCGGTAGTTTTGTTATGTTGTTCGACGACTGGTTATATACAATGAGATTGGTGTTTATTTCAAGCTCGCAAACTTGATTTAAATAATTGTTACCACCACCCGCGCAATCAATTATTGTTAAATTGTATGCATACGATTTTGTAATACAGACAACTTTTTAAAAAAAAAACTAAAATAAGTTTTAAAGAAACAAAATTTTATGTGTACATCTCATTTCAATTCCTTGGGCACTCCAAGATGAAAATTTGAAAATTTACCTAAGATAGGTTAGCTCATGGTCATGCAAATAAATCTTCCTTTGCGCACAAAAATGTGAATTGACTGAGGACTAATATATGAGATTACAGTCAAATTATTCTTTATTCAATGTGATGTTCCATGTAAAACAAACTTTTATTTAATGATAGATATTGATCAAATAAAAGTTATATTGAACTGTGTGCAAAAGTTAAAATAGCTAAACATGATTTCTCAATAAAAATCGAATAAATTTTAGAATGTCTATTGACAGTTCCGCAGAAAGATTTCTACATTCTTCCCAACAGAGAAAGAACATAAAAGCATTTATTTAGTTTATATGGCCGAAGTAGTAATACGTTTGTCCAAATAGCGCCAGAATGGTGATCGTAAGTCAGAGGGAACACAAGATATATCATCAAAACGTGCACAGGCAATTCATCAGCAGGAGCACATGTTGTTACAAGTCAACCTCATAATTGGTAAACACTGCGCGACAGTTGAATGAAAGCTTAATTGAAATTAAATCTAAAACTGATTTAATACACACACGCAAATGCACTATTTTCACCAAATATATGGTTGGTTTGTGGCGCAATGCCGTCTCCTAATAATGAGACGTCGGTAAGAACTAACGACAATTGTACATGAAATTATACTGTCTTTTCATGCTGACTCTGACATACTATTTTAGTTATATTTGAACTAACGGTTTCCTAATTCATGAAAGTTCCAATGTCAGGCTGGCGAGATTAAATAGTTCCACTCTTTTATGATTTGATTAAAGTGAAATTTCGATAAGAAGTATAGAACAACCGTGAGACCTACCTGTAGTTAAAGTTAAAACTGGTTAATTTTCATGTATTATTAAATGTAGGAGTCTATAGAAGATCTGCTGTTATCCATAAGTTTCAGTGTTTTACTGAATATCCAAATGTTATACATTGATATGATCAAGGAAATCCACTAGTTAAACACAAATTATGCCGGTTCGTGCAAACTTGCAAAACGTTTTATTATACAGTGTAACACAAACGTTCTTTATTTGTCTAGTCACTTAGTAATGTATAACTAGTCTTTAAATATTATTGTATTTTAATTTCGCAGAATGAAATCAAAACAATATTATGCATCATAGGTATGCAGATATGCGTTTCCGGCTTAAATGCAGAAACTACCATTTGTCTGAAGACAAGTATTGATTAATCTTTAGAAGCCGGTGTATTTGGCATTATTTAACTGATTGGTAGCGGAACGAAAATGTATTAAATTGCATTAAATCTAGATTATTAAAATGTCATTCGACTTATTAACCGACGTAAAAATCCAAGTTGATTCCTTTTATTAAACCGAGTATATATTTGGTAAATGCACCACTAGAATTGGCAAAGCCGGCATTCCAGCTGTGAGAAATGCCAGATAAAATAGAGCATAAATAGAACTGTAGAAAATCACAGCTACATCTTCGTCGTATTAAATTATTTAATTAACCACTGTTTCTACTAAAGGAAGTTCTGCTCTGAAGCAAATGGCGTTTTTCGGAAAAAATGTGCGAAAGAAAAGTTGATTTTTATGCAACCAGAGATAAATACCTTATTTAGAGCATTGAAAAGTTGCTCACAGATAACTTAACCGTTGCGCAATGAAACAGGAACAAATTGAATTACAATCGCTGCTGAATTAAAGCTTTCTACATTAAGTTAGTTTGGAAAGCACGACGTTATATCCAGCATGAGATGGAAAGCATTGATGACTAGATAAGAGAATTGGATAAACTTTTTATTAAAGTTTAAAATGTTGTAATTGTCAAAAAAATAGTTAGTTAAAGAAATTTTCGATAATTTTGCACACAACCATGCCAAAAACAAGCAAATTAAAATAAATTGCTAATACTTTAGCGAAATTTAAGCAACAACGTGCAAGAATACTAACGTTAAATAAGTTCAGACATTTTTCATGCACATTGGAGATCAACACCATTCCTCTTGTTTTATAAATCGATATAAGAATTTATGCGGTTCCGTTTTATCTTATGAGATGATGGTCTAAAATAAATTATCGATAAATTCAATGAAAACAATAAATTAACTAAAAATAAATAGAAGAAAACATCGATCTTTTTCACTTTATTCTTATTCTAAGTATGACTAGTAGCATTAAAATATTGAAATTTAGCCCGTTTGCGAACATTCAATAATCTTATTTTAATAAAGCAGACGATTTTTTTTCGGCACACGTTAAAACTCCAAAGACTTCCACTGAATGGCAATCAATTGAAGAGATTCTTTATTACTGACAAGGTGTTAAGCAGAGACCAATTGCTTATTAGTCTAATACATTAAAGTCTAAACGTCTGAAATGTTGGACACAGGGTTGATTTCGAACAAATTGTTTTTTTGGGCCAACGCATGAACAATAGAAGAAGGTTGGAAATATTATATAATACCAAAAAGAGCAGCAAAGTTTTGCATTTTACAGTTAAGACATTGAAATTAGATATTAGGAAACGATTTACTGCTTTTAGTTTTCTACAACATACATAAATGGCATGTCTTTTCATGTCCGCATACCTGATAAAAGGTATTGACATCAACATTTGCACGATGAAATACCACTTTATCCGATAACATAACTTCTTATAATAAGAAAAAAGTTACTGTACTTTCTTTAGCCTAGCATTGAAAGTGGATGACTAGTCAAGTAATGCGTACCTTGTAACACAGTAGTTCAAGTAGTCCCAAAAGGATAAACAAAAGTCAGTAAGAACTTATGATATAATCTCGTATATATATATATATATATATATATATATATATATATATATATATATATATATTCTTAATGAAACTTTAATAAAATTCATTGTACCCTTCTTATGTGCAAAAACAAGAAATTTTATCAGATATAAGAAAATTTTCTTTCTCATGGTCTTCTCAAATATCTACTCATGAACATATCTTTATATATAAATTGGAAAGCAAAACAAGATAGATACCCACTAAATCTTCTGTCAAGAAATGAGAGACTGGTTGATACTTCGGTCTCCTATACAAATTTGTGTACAAGCAGTAATAGAATTGACTTCATTTAAAGGATATGACAATGCGTTTTCAAAGCCAACTAACTATATATAATATCTACCGAGTCTGTAAATTCTACCAACAAAAAGATTTTCAAAATACGGAGCCTCGACATGGTATCAACACAATTTTTTTTAAATTCTGAGCCTGGATATGATACCAACAAGTTGCTCTATGAAATACCGAGCCTGTATATGATACCAACTCAGTGGTTTTAAAAATATCGAGCCTGTGCTTGTTACCAATATAATGGACTTTGAAATGGACTAGATTTCACCAAAAGTAATAAATTCATCTAATTCTTAGACCTGTCATGCAAACAAATCGGTCGAGGCTAGTGCTTATTGGTTTTCCGTTGTAAGAGGTGTTCACAATAAGACGTAATTCTTAATTGTGATGAAATTTAGCCTACGTGGTACGTCGTACAGGCTCAGTATTTTGGATACCACTGCTTTGGTTTCATATGCATGTACGTATTTTGTCTATAGTTAGTTGGTGTCGAAATCTTTTTGTTAAAAGCGTTATGCGAAGTTAATTCTAATACTGCTTGAAAGTACATCCATATTGTAGATATTACTGTCGGCTATCCCACATTTCGTGACCAAAAATATTGTGGGTATAGAGCTAAGTAGCGGTTACCACCGATGAGACGTCAGTAAGCACAAAACGCATGTGTACATGAGATTATGTCCTTCGTTTAAGCTCTCTTTGGTATATATAAACTCTCCGCAACTAAGAACATATAAGTATTAAATTAAAAAAATAATTTACTGGGAATATGTCCAACTAGAAATTTTAAATCTATTTTTCATGTATTACCAACACATATCGATGAATATAATTAATCATTTTGGAGTAATGTGACAGCATTTTGACGTTTTACTGAATAAGATTGTGATTATGGAGAAGAGTCCCTGGCTCCAGAGCCAATGATAGCTCATGATCAATTGATAATGTTCCAAAATTGCAATGAAACATCTCCAGAAAATCGTGTAGAGCTTACTTGATAATCTACCAAGGGGCTTTTCAAGTCCTATGTACAACTGTGCTCAGTTACATTTCCGCTTTTTCAAAATATTGGATGAATATATATCTTTTTTGTTTACATCTGTAAATGTGGACTGGTTTTCCATCCCAAAATTACTTCACTTTTTGTTCATACCTGCTTTAAGACCAGTTGACAAGATGGAAAGAAAGCACTACTGTGGAATGTGAAATGGCTTTAAAAATTCATATCTGGTAATACATGTTTTTTGTATCAGAATAAAATGTTAGTCATGCGATTGTCTTGTAAGCTAAAAATCTATTACATTTACGGACAGTGAATTGGCTGTCACGGTTTGATAATTTTCTTTACAGACCACCAATACCCGTTGAGACATTTCTTTAGCGAGTTGTACACTTTTGATAAAATAAAAACACAACAGGCTAAACTGAGTTAATCTTTTAGCTATTTTCGATTTAAAAAGGTAATATAATAAATAAGGCCCAGCACCACTCAAGTGATAAACAAAGGAACATTTAAAAAAATGCCAATTGCGATCAAAAAATGCTAAAAGCAAGCTGTATGAGGGAAGCAAAAAGGAGAATACAGGGAAAAATTGTGGGTAAAATTTGTGGTGTTCATGTAGAAAAGTGATATTTTATATATATATATATATATATATATATATATATATATATACATATATATATATGTGTGTTTGTGTTAATTGTTAGTAAAATGACTGATTAGCAGGATGCTTACCGTCCTTGTCCACAAGACGTGGTACGCCCAATTGGATGTAGAAGAACTCGTTTTTCTCGTAATCATTGTCATCTATGACGCGTACACGAATTGTGGCTCTGTTGATTAAAGAATGAAGAAAAACATCAATATTGTAAGCATTTCATTCCGCATTAAATTGCGTTGGATCACAGTTCGCAATACATTTAGATAAAGGAGTACCGAATAATTAAATAAAACGATATAAAAGTGTAATAATTAACATAAAAGATGATTGAGAATTTATTTCATCCATGTACTCTTCCATCACAGTGTTATATGAAATACGTCAGCTGCAAAGCCCTTTAGACATTATGTTGACACGGAAGGTAAATTAAAGTTGCAGATATGAAAACGCAAAATTTCCGATAAACTCAATATATCAAATATTTTGAATGTGATTTTTTATTTAATTCAACGACTAGAGCTCTAATAGATTAAGTAAGCCGAATTTATTAAATAAAAGCTTTCTAAATATCGCATCGTATTTGAAAATTAAGTTCGATGTGCCGAACAAGGATTTAAAAAAATAATTAATTAAATACGGTAAAAAGAAAATGTAAAAACGCTTTTGGACTGCATGACACAGTTGTATGGTTTTGTACACTAAGCAATAATTTTAATATATATATATATATATATATATATATATATATATTTTTATATATATATATATATATATATACTGGATAAACTGGTATTATCCGCATATATTATGTTTAACTGTGTTTAAAGCACACAAGGCTATCGAATTCAGCTAGCTTAATATAGTTTGAAAATATTGAAACTTGCTTGCATATTGAATACCTTAACGCAGTCAAGACACTCACAGATTTCATTGTACCGAAGTAGTGAAAAACTTTGGACAATATGTTCAATAAATAAATATTTATATCACGCCCCTAGTTTTCTACATTGACAAATTTTTAATAAGTCAGTTGGATTAAAATGCACACTTTGAATAGACAAGATAGAATATATCTGATAGTTTCTGTTAAAAAAATCAATGAAGCCCAACAATACAAACGCCTAAATGATATGATAAGTGTTCACGGTTTGTTGCATTGACGAGTTAATTTTTCCTGTGGTATTATTTCATATGGCATATATGTAAAGGGTTGAGATTAAAAATTTAATATGTGAGATTACGTCGGGTGTTATTACGCAGTCTTACGGCTGCCTATTCATTTATTTGCACAAGTTGCTCAACTCTGATCGGCATTCAATCGGTATGACGAAAATCTGTGCGCCTATTCTACATGCTTGTTCTACATGCCTATCCCGTTTGCTTGTTCGTTTGATACGTTCCTGTGATGCGCAAATATGCACATTTGTGCATTCCTCTTTGGAAATTGAAAACATTTCCAGCTGCTTTGCTTTTCTAGATGTATTGTTGTCAACATTGCGGCTACTGGTGCATTGGGTGAAGTTTTTAGGATGGGAATTTCATTTGACGATTGAAAATACCTGTTGCTTCTGCTTACTTGGTCCAAGACTGAAACCATATTCTATAAATATAAATTTTAATTTTTTAAAATTGTTCCATGATTTTTTATGTATAAGGTTTCAAAGTTTGTTAATAACATTCCAAGCTTCCCTCGTGTAGAATCGAAAAAAAATTTATTCACATGGCGCATTGTGTGAAGAGATTTTACAGTCAATGTTTATTCAGTGGATGGTACCAATCTTGCAAAAGTAACTTATAAAAACAATAGTGTTTGCATAATTGTATAAGTTATATACGTGTGACGAAAGCTGCCATACGCCAAGATCATGACCAAATACAATTAGCATACCAAACATTTCTAGTCAGGTACGATGTATTCAAGACTACTAGGAGTGAGAGACTCCCATAGGATTTTCCATAGCCTACATATGCATTGCAGAATAGTCTTCTTCAGTAATTTGTTCGATGATGACCATGAAAATTCCAAATGCTTCATTAAATGCGATTTAAGGTAGTTTAATAATTTGTGTGGCGAATATTTAAAAATTTGTATGGTGTTCATCACAACCTAGCAAACTCACTTGAAAATTAATTATCACCTTCCAAGAAATTGATGCTTGTTCAAAAGCGCAGCTTAAATACTTGCGTAGAAAGCTTTAATATGTTATCTTGTCAACAATAAAAAAAGATTTTTACCGACAAATGTATGGTTCGCAAATTAATTTTCGTTAGTCAGTTTGCCATAGCATACCGAAACGCGCTAGTAAGAGCGTCTGATCGTAGTTTACCTTTTTTGTAACCGATTAAATAAACTTAGACTTCTTTTTCTCGTAGTGAGCCTAAACTAGATTTAAATCTCTGTTATCACCATCAGTACCATAAATGAATTTTTTTTTAAATTCCTGCGCAGATGTGTGGAGCACTGTTTATTATATGCATATGTACCTTTCAGAAAGCAGATATACGTTAATTTGTATATAATAAGAGATTTGGTGCATCGAGCTCGTTACCCGTTTTCACGATTCTTTGTGATTGAAGTCTGGATAGAAAAGTTAACACTGAGTACGAAACGGATGGTTAGATGAAAGCCCGCACGCAAACAAGGTAAAATCAAGGTAATTTAATATTCTTCAACAATCCTCAAACTAAACTACTCACATGTGTGGAATCAATTACACTGGCACCACAAAATATCATTTATTACTTATTTTTTATTGGGCCAAGTCGAACCTATTCGCAAAATCAATAAATAGACTTATTTTGACATCTAAAGTGATTGCAATCATTTAATATAACAAATTAACACATGGAAATTATTTCAATACCATTTGTTGATAATTATTTATCAAAACGGTGTCAAACTAATGGATGGATGCGTATACAGTCAAATGTACTAACAGTTAAATACTGTTTATTGCGAAGAATTAATATATATGAAAGTATGTATTAGGTTTTGCGAACCTAGTAACAAATTAGTTCAGTTGTGACCAGAAGGATAAACCAAAGGCAGCATGAACGGAAAGTATAATCTCATGCACATTCGTTTCGTGCTTACTGGCGACTCATCAGTTGGAGCCGGTATTACGCCCTTTAACCACTATATATTTGGTAGAAGAATGTGGAATAATAGGACAGTACAATCTCCTAGACGAATGTGTAAACCTGTAATAGTGAAGCTAACATAATCTGAAGTCAACGACAATACGACTTCAATGCTAACTCACACTATATAATGTATATACCGAGTCTGTAATGGATACTAACACTATAGGCCATTGTGTTAGTAACTGATACCTTTTTTGAAATCGATGAGTACCGGATACTAACACTATGGTTTCCGAGTCGGTACATGATACCAACCTGATGGATATAAATTTATGCTAAAGTTCACACAAATTGAGAATTACAACAATTTCCGAACACCTGTTACTCCGGTTAAACCATACACTCTGGCGAAATGTGATAACTGATATCGATGAAGGCCAGAGTGTATGGTTTAACTGGAGTAACAGGTGTTCGGAAATTGTTGTAATTCTCAATTTGGGTGAACTTTAGCATAATATTATATCCATCAGGTTGGTATCATGTACCGACTCGGAAACCATAGTGTTAGTATCCAGTACTCATCGGTTACAAAAAAGATATCAGTTACTAACACAATAGCCATAGTGTTAGTATCCTTTACAGACTCGGTATATATATTATATAGTGTGATTTAGCATTGAAGTCATATTGTCGTTGACTTCAGATTATGTTAGCTTCACTATTACAGGTTTACACATTCGTCTAGGAGATTGTACCGTCTATTATTCCACATTCTTCTACCAAATATATAGTGGTTAAAGGGCGTAATACCGGCTCCTACTGATGAGTCGCCAGTAAGCACGAAACGAATGTACATGAGATTATACTTTCCGTTCATGCTGCCTTTGGTTTATCCTTCTGGTCACAACTGAACTAATTTGTTACTATGTTCGCAAAACCTAAATGTACTAACAGTTTTCTGCTCGTAAATCTTAATACATTTGCATAAATTATTGCCACATGTCATTTCTTGCCATAAAAAGAGAAAATCTTAATTGTGACAAAAATATTCTTGGAACTCTTAAAAAAGCAATCAGCAAATCGAAACTAAAATAAAATATGTAGAGCAATTATAAACAATTAAATATACGAAAATGTTCCAATTTGTGTAAATATTTCCTGCAGCTTTGCTTAAGGCTGAATCACAAAATCGATTGCATCTAAACAGACGGAAATTATTCCATCGTATAATATTTTGACTTATGCTCATGTAGCATTTATTAATAAAGTATCCTTGTTGAATTTGACAGTGCAAGTTCTTTTATCTTCAGAGCATATGGTCCGCAAATCTTATAGATTTTTTACTGTTCTTTAGTCTAGATTATGAACGTGAAACACGTGCTTATATAAGGTTAACGTTTATACGCCCATTCCTGATAATATTTCACTTTAATGAACTTCATTTAAGCAAATCACGCCAGGTCCAATAGAAAGACAATATAAAATGAGTATCCTTTCATTAGTTACACACGAATACATTTTATGTTGAAGATGGCGTGATTCAGATTTACACGGAATAATAAACTAATCCTATTACAATCCACCTAAATATTTAACAACAGTGAAGAAGTTAATTCTATTTAATTACTGATACTCTGTAAAGTATTAAAATTCTTCAAAACTAAACAAAAGAACTGATAAGAAATTCTTTATATGAAATTGGAATGATATAGGCGAAAATCCCAGATATCACAATGGTCAAAATGACAATTATGCGTGCGCATTATAAACGGCACCAAATAATAACTGACTTATGATGTTTTATTATTCTAGCAGTGTAACGAGCTGTCTTTTTTCAAAGGGTCACATCAGGCTTCGGACTCCAGGGAATACTAAATAAATGTTAAGCAAGCACATTGCTGGATACAACAAAGCAGAAAAGGCTAACCCATATCGGCCCTGTTCAAAGTAAATCTATTGTTTATTAAATAAAAGGTATTATAAGACGAGTTTATATGTTTCAATAAAAAAATAATTTTATTTTAATTAAAATTTAAGTAATTTATATATATATATATATATATATATATATATATATATATAGTGATATA
>JAQBSW010014946.1:0-10700 GCA_029291075.1 Eudiplozoon nipponicum | reverse complement strand
AATAGAATAGAATAGAATGGAATAGAAAAGAATAGAATAGAATAGAAAAGAATATAATAGAATAGAATAGGATAGAATAGAACAGAATAGCATAGAGTAGAATAGAATAGAATAGAATAGAATAGAATAGAATAGAATAGAATAGAATAGAATAGAATAGAATAGAATAGAATAGGATATCTTTATTTGAATTCACACCAAACATGTTCCATCAAGTAGATAATAATATTAGAAAATTTTCTATAATTAAAAGATAATAAATTACATAAATATTTCTATTTAGTCTGATATAGATAAGTAAATCTCAATAGTTTTGATATACGCTTTATCAGTTTCTGATCCTCAAGCAGCTCTAATACATGGCTACATCATGGATAACCATTATAATTGGTAAAATCCACAACAAGAAGGGCAGCACTGCGCAAGAGAGTTTATCATTTAAAACAGTTAAAGTATGGACAGTTTTACTGGATCTAGGATTAGGGCTAAGATGAATGGAGTGTGCTGCTGTTAAATTTGTTGCTTTTATTGGTTGCTCAAAAGTTGAGTTTCTGTAGCGATTGTCGAGATAGTATTTTTCACGCGAAAAAATTTCGTTTTATTGTTGATTTAGTATATATAGATTGGCTTAATGAAATTTGCAGTGTTTTAATCGAGAGGCAAGAACAAACATTTTCTAATTCTTTTGGTTTTATTGTAATTCAAGTTAAAGTACTCTGAATGGTGGATTTTGATATTTTAATTGAGTTTGATTTAGGGTTAACTGAAGGTGATATATGTACAGTTATTTTTTTGTTTACAGTGTCGTGTATTTTTGCTGTGATTAAGTACTTTACTAGTGTAGATGATGTGAACTTCGGTTTTGATGGTGGGTTTGCTCTAAGATTGACGTGAATAATTGAGTTTAGACATTATTGGTGCAGATAGGCTAGTGACAGTGTGCTTTTTCTAGTATTTTTTGAGAGTTATTAAATACCTTGTAAAATTTTACAGTTGACAGGAGAAATTAACTATGTTTCCAATGGTGTTGAAACTGTTTTTGTGGAGTGGGGAGTAGTGCAACTTTATGCCATTGTGACTCTGTATAATTGATTTTACATAAAAATGTTTTATCACGTTGTATAATTAATTCTTTAGATCGCAGCTTACTAAGTACGGATGTAAGGCCGTCAATACTAATCTGTTCAGGTCTCTCATTTAAATTTATTAGTCATGGCTTATTATGTTCACATTTTGATTGTCGTGTGAACATGTGTCTGATTTGATAGTTTTGCTGGAAAGTATTGGTGTAGAGGCTCCAACCATATTATTTTTTTAGAATAGAATATCTTTATTTGGATTCAAACCACACATGTTCCATCAAATAGATAATAATATTGGAAAATGTACAATATAAAAAAATATCACATCACATAAATATGTGCAATTAGTCTCATATAGATAAGTAAATCTACCTAGCTATACTGTAGGACGTTTTTTTGCGGGGTAGCGGTATATTTGCCGATGCTATGATATTCCTACATTTGCTTGGTTGCTGACGTCGGAAGAAATCATTTTCGTGAGCCGTACTTAAAATCAGTCTCACTTTCTAGCTGGTGTCCGTCCCATTCTCCCCAGTGTCGTGATGTGGGAAGACTAAGTCGAGTACCATATATGTATTATGAGCAATGTTCAGGTTAAGTAAATTAAAATTCAATGTTAGTCAAAATTGACCGTGCTCTAGACGGCAACAAAATAATTATTGTTAGCACAAAACTAACATATTAGCACATAAGCAGTAAGTCATAAATCACAGTTACTAAATCCCGAGTGCCTTAGCAGTATAGTTAGGAGTCACGGAAAATGTATCAAAAGCACTCAAAAAATGTAAATCCTGGCTTTGACAACTAAGTCGCAGTAATCCACTGCATGCGTCCGGCGTATTACGCGTGGGTGTGTGTTGTTTTTTAAACAAAACCCCATTAGTTACGAATAAAATTGCAGCTCAAGCACTCTCAACTAAAACTGCTTGATTCTAACAGAATTTTTTTCTTAAACCACAGTTAGGAGAAAGATTGCCTAAAACCAGAATTAGCACATGTGGCTTTAAGGTGGACCGGATCTGTCAAAATTGAGACTCGTTGGGTTGTAACGCGTAGCCGCGCTTTAAAATACTGTACAATATATGAACATCAGCAAGTTCGGCTGTAATATCACTGCATACGTCAAATAGTTATTATGATGTAGGAAAAAACGGTCTTATTAATTAATTGCATTTGTACAATAATTGATTATGTAAAGAGTAATAGATTCATCATCTAAATGGGAAAAATTAAAGTAAAATTCGTGTGTAACATTATGCAAAAAACTAGAACGATGACTAGCAATTGATTGCATGTATTGTTGACTAACACGATGATATAATGCACATCATCATCACTGCTGATAATCCGTCAAAGATCAGAGAGAATTATTTTGGCCAAACTGAAGAGCAATCCTAGACTAGGATACAAACTACTCACAGACTACAGTAAATATAAGGAAAAATTAAAGCTTATATTTCCTATGGGTAAAACTGAGTATGAATTTCTCTGTGAATTGGATGAAGTATTTGGCAAATTGTTATGTAATCCACAGAACGAAAGCAATTTCATTGATCTACCTGATCCTTCGGGAAACCAGGATCTAGGACTTGTTATTGACAGTGATGCATTGATAGAATTAATGTTAAAAATAAAATCAAAAAAAACAAAAAGATCACCTTGGTATATCGATTGATAACCTACTTCAATTACCTTTAAATTTTATGAATGCGCTCTGCAATTTTATAAATAGAATTTTAAAGAATGGGAAATTACCAATCGATATACTAACAATAGTAGCTAAACCTTTGCCAAAAGTAAGTAAGCCAACGTGTGCCAGTGATTATAGATTAATCTCTATTATCCCTTCGTTTTTGAAGATAATAGAACGATTGATACTTGATCATTTAGAACGTATGCTGCCGGCTGATTTCGATATATGCCAACATGGCTTTACGAAAGACAGGTCGACAACTACTAATATTCTCTCTATGTGGAAACATGTAATTACATTAGATGAGAAAAAGTTAGATGCATTAATTGTATTCATAGATATCTCAAAAGCTTTTGACTCTATATCTTTTGATGCTATTTTGAATGCGATTAATTTATTGAATATTGATCCGAATATTTTTAGATTACTTAGATACTATTTATATAATCGAAGAATGAGTATTCAAGTAAACGATTTGATATCTAAATCGAAAAGGGTAACAAGTGGAGTTCCACAGGGATCAAGTTTGGGGCCAATTTTATTTAAAATTGTATTTGCACATTTGGAAACTAAGATCCTTAACGGTCGAGTTTGCAAATTCGCTGATGATTTAAAAATAATCTTTCCAATTGATCCAAAAAATGTCGAATTCTCCTATAATAATATGACACTAGATTTGTATGATTTAAGTAGATACTTGTTAACACTAGGGCTGAGAATAAACAGTAAAAAGACGAGAGCTATGAAAATAGGTAACAGAACTGATTTCAATTATGTTTATTTTCATGATGCTGAGATTAATGATGTTTTTGAGATTAAACTTATGCAAGAAATTAAGGATTTAGGCATAACTATTCATTGTACGGCTTCTGCTGAGAGACATATTGAAAGGATACTAGGCAGTGCCAAGAACAGATGGGCACTAATAAATAGAAATATTTTATCGAGTGAAATAAAATATAAAATGTTTATAATATGGATTAGACCGATATTAGAATATGCTGCCGCTACTTGGAATCCTTTAGCAAAGGGTTTGTCTAATAAGATAGAAGCTGTACAAAGAAAAGTTGTGAAACAAATAAGTCCTATCTCCTGCACTATATACGCCACTAGATTACAGTTTGTATCACTGCATCCTTTATAGTTTCGGAGGATGTGCTATTGCATAAAAGTTTTCCATTTGAACCAGTGGACTGGAGCCTATATGAATCCAATAAGAAAGAGTAATTAAATTGGAACTAGATCTGGTCATTTTGCAATATCTCCACCATTGGTGGGGAATGTTGCGAGCAAGCTATTCTCATTATGATAAATTTTCAAAATTTACAATCAATTGCCAAAGGGGCTTAGAGAAACGCCTCCATCTAAAATGTCTCTTAAATTTTTATCTACCGAACTAGAAAAAGTGTTCAATCCTGCTGATATTTTTAATTTTGATTATGATAATACTTTCTCGTGGTTAAATAAAAGACAGGATTAATTGTTTTTCAGCAGCATAACTTCTCGAGATTCTATCTTCAAGTTTTGTACTATTAAAACTGAAACGTTATGCATTACATATCATGTTAATCAACAAAACATACAATCAATTAATAGTCATGGTTCCCTTCTTTTGTATAATGTTACACTCGAATAATACATTAAATTTTTCTATTTTTGATGATGAATCTATCACTCTTTATAACCGAACTTTCTGATGCTGATAAATTGTACAGTACAACTAATTGCACATATTTATGTGATGTGATATGTTTTTATATTGTACATTTTCTATTTTTATTATTTGATGGAACATGTAAGGTTTGAATCCAAATAAAGATTTTCTATTCTATTCTATTCAAGTCAACCCACCAATGGTGGGAATGTTGCGAGCAAGCTACTCTCTTTTTCAAAAATTTTCAAAAATTTACAATCAATTGCCAAAGGGGCTTAGAGAAACGCCTCCATCTAAAATGTCTCTTAAATTTTTATCTACCAAACTAGAAAAAGTGTTCAATCCTGCTGATATTTTTAATTTTGATTATGATAATACTTTCTCGTGGTTAATTAAAAGACAGGATTAATTGTTTTTCAGCAGCATAACTTCTCGAGATTCTATCTTCAAGTTTTGTACTATGAAAACTGAAACGTTATGCATTACATATCATGTTAATCAACAATACATACAATCAATTATTAGTCATGGTTACCTTTTTCCTTACAAACTGTTATACTCGAATTATACCTTAAATTTTTCTAATTTTGATGAAGAATCTATCACTCTTTACAGCTGAACTTTCTGATGCTGATAAATTGTACAGTACATCTAATTGCACATATATATGTGATGTGATATCTTTTTATATTGTACATTTTCTAATTTTATTATTTGATGGAACATGTGTGGTTTGAATCCAAATAAAGATATTCTATTCTATTCTATTCTAACATTTAAATTTTTATAATACAGAACCTGGAAATAAAATCTCGAGCATATCCTCCGAAACCATAAATTTTGCATTGATACTATCTGTAATCTAGTGGCGTATATATTGCATGAGAAATGGCTAATTTGTTTCACAACTTTCATTGTACAGCTTCTATCTTGTTGGAAAACCCTTTTTTTAATGGATTTCAAGTAGCGGTAGCATATCTACAATATTAGTCTAAATCAAATTATATACACATTTTAAATTTATATATTTCGATAAGATATTTCAATTTATTTGCGCCCATCTGTTCTTGGCACTGCCTACTATCCTTTCAATATGTCTCTCAGCAGAAGCTGTACATTGTATAATTATGCCTAAATCGTTAATAGTTAATAAGAACCCCATGGATGTCAAGTCAGTTTCAGTCTTAATACACATATTTGAGTTTGATAAGCTAGTATTCTCTTTCACATCTATTAAGTTCATGCCTGCTATATCTTGAGTTACCATGTTAGTGTCCTCAAAATTAAGATTAGCTTTCATGTTGATCGAACTTATGTATATATTTGATAACATTTTACTAGGCAACGGACTGTGAACTTCTTACGTAACAATACACCCGATCAAATAAACTGAAAAGAAATAAAACGTGAAAAAAGACTTATTAAATTATCTGTACCAGAATGTCCCCAACATGTACGATTCAAAACACAAAAGGATAGCAGGTCTTTATTGTGAAAATTAAGAATTTGTAAACCAAAATATGAAAAAAAACAAATGCAGCTTGCTAAATAAAGGCAGGTCAATCAGGTACAGGTAACCGAACTCTGAAATTACGCACAATTCAAAAGTATATATACTGCAACTTATTAACAGAGAATGTTCTGGAAAATAAACGAATAAATTTATTTTAAATAATATTCTTTTCAATCAGTAACGGTGGTTTGAATTTATCAATAAATGTCACTTTAATTTTGTTGGAGGAAATATCTTCCTCTACATAGACAACCTTCACAAAAAAAGACGGCTAAAAATAGACGTAATCGTTGTTCTTTAGCTGACGTTGTCCTCTTTCTGAACGAGTTTTGCATAGGGCGCTACCGTCATCGACGTCGCGCCCTGTTCAATTGTTACTGGCACCCTATTTTGTCTGACGTTGACGGAACTTTATGATCTTGTAACTCCGTAAAGCATTATGTCGTTGTGTTCAACAACGCGTCTTGCGAAAGTTGCTGCTTTGAATTATGTCCCTGCGTGATTGGATTGTACACATCTAATTCGTCCATGGAACGATGGTCATTAAACTCATCTGGTAATTCAGTCTTAACGTCAATCCAGATAAACTGCCGAATGCAACGATCCAAAGTAACACAATTGGCAATGCCATTTACCTCTATGACAACATTTGTCTGTCATCCTCTTGACCTTATATGGTCCTTTGTAAAATGTTGTCAGGCAGTTCTTTCTATTTTTAATAGTTACATAAACATGCTAAGCCGATCTTAGATCAAAGGACACATAGCATTTGGTTTTTACTTTTCTAGTCTTGGTCGGAGCTAAACGACACGTCTTATCTCTAAATTATCCTACAAACCAATTTACATAGCCAGAAGCTCAATCAAGTCTACTTGGGGCTTCTATTATAAAATCTCCAAGCAAAATTGATTATTCTCCATATACCAACTCTGCTATTAAAGTTCCTAATTGTGTCCTAAATCTGTTGCGCGTGGCAAGTAATATTATAGGAAGATCGTGTATTTAGCTTGTTCCACTAGTACACCTTAACGTAGCTTTTAGTTCACGATGCAGCCTTTCTACCATCCTATTTGCTCGTGGATTTTATGCGCTAGTATGCCATACATTTGTTCCCAGGATATTGAGAGTTCCTACGAAAAGCTCTGACAAAAATTGACTAGCGAGGTCAGTAGTGACTCTTTCCGGAACACCATAACGCGAAATCCAATTATGTAGGAACGAAAACAAGACTTCTTGCGCTGTTATATTTTTTCACAATCGCTACTTCGAATTGGCGACTAAAACGATCTACCATTAATAGTGAATATTTTGATCGTTGAGTTCAGGCATTTCGATAATGTTTATGTGCGCATGTCTGAACCGTCCAGTTTGTATCCCAATATTCTGTATCTCGGTTCTGGTATGTCTCCACAACTTACACGTTTGACACTTGGCACAGGCTCTTACCCATACGCGTATGTCTTTAGACATGTGCGGCCATATGTATCTGTCGTTAACTAATCGAATGGTGGCTTTTACGGATGGATGTCCCACGCGATTAGGTGGACCCAGATGGAAAGGAAGCACTAAACCGGTAGAGAGAAATCCATCACCGGGAAAAGGACAAAACCCCTGCTAGTAGGAACCGTAGGGTGGTTCCATTACAAAGGCTCCCAGATATGCCTTTAAAAGGCATACTCAAAGCAAAAGATGCAACTAGATCAAATAGCACCGAAGAAGAAGGCAAGACGGTCAGATTCTTACTAAGCGGAGATCTGGAAAACATTGCCAGATTGTCCAGCAACAAGTTCATTATTAAAGATGAATTATCTGGTTTAGATTTTCTTATCGATAAGAGTGCTGAGGTAAGCATAGTTAGGTCAGACGTGGTGGAAGCAGATTACCCCACATTTGATTATCAACTATGGGCCGCTAACGGTAGTCCGATTGGAGTAAAAGGGATGAAAGAAATGTCGGTAACATTAGGCCAGAAATCTTCCTACCGATGGAATTTTCTAGTAGCCGATGTCAAGGACCATATCATTGGCATGGATTTCTTGACACATTTCAAACTGACATTAGACCCTAGGCTAGGACTATTGCAGAAGGCGTAGGGATATCAACACCTACTGAGTGTAATACATCGGTAGTTAGAACGGTTCTTTTATCTCGTCCAACGGTCGCACATGACTTTTTCGACATCATCAATAAACACCTTGCAATGTTTCAACCTTTCAGTGCCAAAGGAATAGAATTGAAGACAGAAGTCGAACACCTAATATAATTGGTTGCTCCGTTGTCTTGTTCACCAAAGGCCCAACCATTAGCACAGCACAAGCAACAAGTTCCTGTGTCCGAATTTCACTAATTGCGCAAAGAGGTGATTTGTAGAAGATCAAATTCCTATTTTGTTTCCCCAATAGTGGTAGTTCCCAAACCTGAACCGGGTCAATGGAGGGTTTGTGGGAATTATCGTCTATTAAACTCAGTGACGAAGGGTAATTCTTGTCCTCTCCCTAACAAGAGTACTTTACTCCGAGATATAATGGGATATGAGGTTTATTCAACTTTAGATCTCTAGAAAGCGTAATATCAGATACCAATGGAGGAAAGTTCGATACCACTCACCGCAGTCAGATTTCCAGGAGGGGGATCGCATGAATTTCTTCGAATGCCTTTTGGTTTGAAAAATGCCAGTCAGACATTCCAGCGTTTGGCTGAAGAAATCCTTCAGAATTGTCTATTTGCGAGGGTATATATAGACGACATAATAATTTTTAGTCGCTCACGAAATGAACATCGTACGCATTTGGAAACGGTTTTGACCAGGCTGGAACAATATGGATTAGTGGTCAAACCTAATAAGAGTAATATCGGATGCTCTACAGTTAGATATCTTGGTTATATACTTTCCAAAGACGGAATTAAACCTTTGGAAGATAAGATCCAAGCTATAAAGGACTTAATGGAACCCCGAACCGTACGACAGCTGCGAAGGTTCTTGGGTGTGATCAGCTATTACCGTCGATTCATTCCAGGTCTAGCCGGAATTCTAGGATCGTTAACATGCCATCTCACTCGTGAAAAGAGCACGATCAAGAAGTCTTGGCCTATAAACTTGAGTCCAGAAGACCTAGAAAAATTCCAAAAGGCCAAGGAAATGTTAAGTGACATAAGCACATTAGCACATGTAGATTTGGAGAAATCATTCGAGCTAATCACAGATGCCTCAGATGTTGCATTAGGGGCAGTGCTACAGCAAAGTGATCAAAACGTAGTAAGACCGATTGGGTTTTATAGCCGTAAGCTTAATGATCGAGAAAAACGTTATGATACGTTTGGCAAAGAGCTTCTAGCAGTGTATGCCGCATTGCTACACTTCGAGCATTACTTAGATGGTCATAAGTTTAAGTTATTGACCGATCATAAGCCGCTGATCAGTATACTTGGTAAAACAGCTTGGCTTAATTACCCTCGTAGAGTAAATTCCCAAATAACACGGTTAGCAGAGTTCGAGTTCACAGTGTCTCATATTGTTGGTAAGGAGAATGTGGTAGCCGATGCACTTAGCAGACCGAATGAAGCCAATGTTGAGCTGAAATTTCAAGATCCGTTGAAGAATTTAGACAATTCTATGCCTGATTTAGTTAGTCAGATCGAGGAAGCGCAAGGATCGGATCCCTTTACATTAGTTTTGTCCAAAAGGCCAGGATATGTTCGTAAGCTCATAAGTGGCAAGTGGTTGTTATGCGAAACATCTAGAAGTCAACCACGACCATATGTGCCGTTGGAGTTACGGGCCAAGATTATCCAAGTGTTACATGACATGGGTCATCCATCCATTAAAGCTACCATCCGATTGATCAACGACAGATACGTATGGCCGCACATGTCTAAAGACATACGGGTATGGGTAAGAGCCTGTGCCAAGTGTCAAACGTGTAAGGTGTGGAGACATACCAGAACCGAGATAAAGAACATTGGGATACCAATTGGACGGTTCAGACACGTACATATAGACATTGTCGAAATGCCTGAAGTTAATGGAAACAAATACTTGCTGACCATGGTAGATAGATTTAGTCGTCAATTTGAAGTGGCGATTTTAAAAGACATGACAGCGCAAGAAGTCTTGTTCGCGTTTCTACATAATTGGATATCGCGTTATGGTGTTCCGGAAAAGGTCACTAGTGATCGTGGTAGTCAATTTATGTCAGAGCTTTGCGTAAGATCCCTCAACATCTAGGGGACCTCTATAATACATACTAGCGCGTATAACCCACGAGCGAATGGGATGGTAGAAAGGCTACATCGTGAACTAAAAGCTGCATTAAAGTGCACTAGTGGAACAAGCTGGATACACGATCTTCCTATAGTACTACTCGCCATGCGCAACAGATACAGGGCACAATTAGGAACTTCCATAGCAGAATTGGTTTATGGAGAACCATTAAGGTTGCCTGGAGATCTTCTAATAGAAACTCCAAGTAGTCTTGATTGGGCTTCTAGTTATGTAGATTGGTTTTTAGGAGCACTTAGAGACAAGATGTGTCGTTTGGCCCCAACCAAGACTAGAAAACCTAAAACTAAATGCTATGTGTCCTCCGATTTAAAATCGGCTTCGCATGTTTATATAACTAATGAGAATAGGAAGAACTAACGCGCGCGGTTTGACATGGCTCCGATTTTGTCGCATTCCGATATGGAAAAAATTGTTATGGATCTTCAGAACTCCATGAAAGTGTTGAAGGATGAAATGTCCATATTGAAGAATGATTC
>JAQBSW010014945.1:0-10700 GCA_029291075.1 Eudiplozoon nipponicum | reverse complement strand
CGCATGTAGTATAATTTTTTATTTATGTAACAATTCTTTTAATAATAATATTTTAATGTGTTGTGTTGGACCAGTCTACCCTAACCCTAACACTAACACTAACCCTCACCCTAACCCTCACCCTTACCCTAACGCTAACCAAAACTCTAACCATAACACTAGCGCTAGCCCTAACCCTAACAATAACACTTACACTTACCCTCACCCTTACCCTTACCCTTACCCTAACCCGAACTCTAATGAATTATATTTCTCACTATTTTTTCTACAGACGGAGCTGTAGCTGCGCGGACTGTTGGACGTGGCTGTGGGTTATTCTACGCTGGGTAGGTCGCATGCAGACGGAGGTCGAGGTATGCCGCCTGGTGGTCGTTGCGCCGGGCCATTCTACGCTGGATAAGTCGCATGTAGTATAATTTTTAATTTATGTAGCAATTCTTTTTATAATAATATTTTAATGAGTTATATTTCTCACTAATTTTTCTACAGACGGAGCTGTAGCTGCGCGGACTGTTGGACGTGGCTGTGGGTTATTCTACGCTGGGTGGGTCGCATGCAGACGGAGGTCGAGGTATGCTGACTGGAGGAAGTTGCGCTGGGCCATTCTACGCTGGATAAGTCGCATGTAGTATAATTTTTAATTTATGTAGCAATTCTTTTTATAATAATATTTTAATGAGTTATATTTCTTACTAATTTTTCTACAGACGGAGCTGTAGCTGCGCGGACTGTTGGACGTGGCTGTGGGTTATTCTACGCTGGGTGGGTCGCATGCAGACGGAGGTCGAGGTATGCCGACTGGTGGAAGTTGCTCTGGGCCATTCTACGCTGGATAAGTCGCATGTAGTATAATTTTTAATTTATGTAGCAATACTTTTTATAATAATATTTTAATGAGTTATATTTCTCACTAATTTTCTACAGACGGAGCTGTAGCTGCGCGGACTGTTGGACTTTGCTGTGGTTCATTCTACGCAGGGTGGGTCGCATGCAGACGGAGGTCGAGGTATGCTGCCTGGTGGACGTTGCGCCGGGCCATTCTACGCTGGATAAGTCGCATGTAGTATAATTTTTTATTTATGTAACAATTCTTTTAATAATAATATTTTAATGTGTTGTGTTGGACCAGTCTACCCTAACACCAACACTAACACTAACCCTCACCCTTACCATAACGCTAACCAAAACCCTAACCATAACACTAGCGCTAGCCCTAACCCTAACACTAACACTTACATTTACCCTTACCCTTACCCTTACCCTAACCCGAACTCTAATGAATTATATTTCTCACTAATTTTTCTACAGACGGAGCTGTAGCTGCGCGGACTGTTGGACGTGGCTGTGGGTTATTCTACGCTGGGTGGGTCGCATGCAGACGGAGGTCGAGGTATGCCGACTGGTGGAAGTTGCGCTGGGCCATTCTACGCTGGATAAGTCGCATGTAGTATAATTTTTAATTTATGTAGCAATTCTTTTTATAATAATATTTTAATGAGTTATATTTCTCACTAATTTTTCTACAGACGGAGCTGGAGGAGAACCGATTGGTGGAAGTTGCAGTGGGTCATTCTACCCCATGTAGGTCGTATGGACTATAATTTTTAATTTATGTAGCATTGCTTTTGATAATATTATTTTAATGAGTTATATTTCTCATTAATTTTTCTACAGACGGAGCTGGAGGAGAACCGATTGGTGGAAGTTGCAGTGGGTCATTCTACCCCAGGTAGGTCGTATGGACTATACTTTTTAATTTATGTAGCATTGGTTTTTATAATATTATTTTAATGAGTTATATTTCTCATCAATTTTTCTACAGACGGAGCTGGAGGAGAACCGATTGGTGGAAGTTGCAGTGGGTCATTCTACCCCAGGTAGGTCGTATGGACTATACTTTTTAATTTATGTAGCATTGCTTTTTATAATATTATTTTAATGAGTTATATTTCTCATTAATTTTTCTACAGACGGAGCTGGAGGAGAACCGATTGGTGGAAGTTGCAGTGGGTCATTCTACCCGAGGTTAGTCGTATGGTCTATACTTTTTATTTATGTAGCATTGCTTTTTATAATATTATTTTAATGAGTTATATTTCTCATTAATTTTTCTACAGACGGAGCTGGAGGAGAACCGATTGGTGGAAGTTGCAGTGGGTCATTCTACCCCAGGTAGGTCGTATGGACTATACTTTTTAATTTATGTAGCATTGGTTTTGATAATATTATTTTAATGAGTTATATTTCTCATTAATTTTTCTACAGACGGAGCTGGAGGAGAACCGATTGGTGGAAGTTGCAGTGGGTCATTCTACCCCAGGTAGGTCGTATGGACTATACTTTTTAATTTATGTAGCATTGCTTTTATAATATTATTTTAATGAGTTATATTTCTCATTAATTTTTCTACAGACGGAGCTGGAGGAGAACCGATTGGTGGAAGTTGCAGTGGGTCATTCTACCCCAGGTAGGTCGTATGGACTATACTTTTTAATTTATTTAGCATTGCTTTTTATAATATTATTTTAATGAGTTATATTTCTCATTAATTTTTCTACAGACGGAGCTGGAGGAGAACCGATTGGTGGAAGTTGCTGTGGGTCATTCTACCCCAGGTAGGTCGTATGGACTATACTTTTTAATTTATGTAGCAATTGCTTTTTATAATATTATTTTAATGAGTTATATTTCTCATTAATTTTTCTACAGACGGAGCTGTAGCTGCGCGGACTGTTCGACGTGGCTGTGGGTTATTCTACGCTGGGTAGGTCGCATGCAGACGGAGGTCGAGGTATGCCGACTGGTGGAAGTTGCGCTGGGCCATTCTACGCTGGATAAGTCGCATGTAGTTTAATTTTTAATTTATGTAGCAATTCTTTTTATAATAATATTTTAATGAGTTATATTTCTCATTAATTTTTCTACAGACGGAGCTGTAGCTGCGCGGACTGTTCGACGTGGCTGTGGGTTATTCTACGCTGGGTAGGTCGCATGCAGACGGAGGTCGAGGTATGCCGCCTGGTGGACGTTGCGCCGGGCCATTCTACGCTGGATAAGTCGCATGTAGTATAATTTTTAATTTATGTAGCAATTCTTTTTATAATAATATTTTAATGAGTTATATTTCTCACTAATTTTTCTACAGACGGAGCTGTAGCTGCGCGGACTGTTGGACGTGGCTGTGGGTTATTCTACGCTGGGTGGGTCGCATGCAGACGGAGGTCGAGGTATGCCGACTGATGGAAGTTGCGCTGGGCCATTCTACGCTGGATAAGTCGCATGTAGTATAATTTTTAATTTATGTAGCAATTCTTTTTATAATAATATTTTAATGAGTTATATTTCTCATTAATTTTTCTACAGACGGAGCTGTAGCTGCGCGGACCGTTCGACGTGGCTGTGGGTTATTCTACGCTGGGTGGGTCGCATGCAGACGGAGGTCGAGGTATGCTGCCTGGAGGACGTTGCGCCGGGCCATTCGACGCTGGATAAGTCGCATGTAGTATAATTTTTAATTTATGTAGCAATTCTTTTTATAATAATATTTTAATGAGTTATATTTCTTACTAATTTTTCTACAGACGGAGCTGTAGCTGCGCGGACTGTTGGACGTGGCTGTGGGTTATCCTACGCTGGGTGGGTCGCATGCAGACGGAGGTCGAGGTATGCCGACTGGTGGAAGTTGCTCTGGGCCATTCTACGCTGGATAAGTCGCATGTAGTATAATTTTTAATTTATGTAGCAATACTTTTTATAATAATATTTTAATGAGTTATATTTCTCACTAATTTTTCTACAGACGGAGCTGTAGCTGCGCGGACTGTTGGACTTTGCTGTGGTTCATTCTACGCAGGGTGGGTCGCATGCAGACGGAGGTCGAGGTATGCTGCCTGGTGGACGTTGCGCCGGGCCATTCTACGCTGGATAAGTCGCATGTAGTATAATTTTTTATTTATGTAACAATTCTTTTAATAATAATATTTTAATGTGTTGTGTTGGACCAGTCTACCCTAACCCTAACACTAACACTAACCCTCACCCTAACCCTCACCCTTACCCTAACGCTAACCAAAACTCTAACCATAACACTAGCGCTAGCCCTAACCCTAACAATAACACTTACACTTACCCTCACCCTTACCCTTACCCTTACCCTAACCCGAACTCTAATGAATTATATTTCTCACTATTTTTTCTACAGACGGAGCTGTAGCTGCGCGGTCTGTTGGACGTGGCTGTGGGTTATTCTACGCTGGGTAGGTCGCATGCAGACGGAGGTCGTGGTATGCCGCCTGGTGGTCGTTGCGCCGGGCCATTCTCGTTGGATAAGTCGCATGTAGTATAATTTTTAATTTATGTAGCAATTCTTTATATAATAATATTTTAATGAGTTATATTTCTCACTAATTTTTCTACAGACGGAGCTCTAGCTGCGCGGACTGTTTGACGTGGCTGTGGGTCAATCTGCGCTGGGTGGATCGCATGCAGACGGAGGTCGAGGTATGCTGACTGGTGGAAGTTGTTCTGGGCCATTGTACGCTGGATAAGTCGCATGTAGTTTAATTTTTAATTTATGTAGCAATTCTTTTTATAATAATATTTTAATGAGTTATATTTCTCATTAATTTTTCTACAGACGGAGCTGTAGCTGCGCGGACTGTTCGACGTGGCTCTGGGTTATTCTACGCTGGGTATGTCGCATGCAGACGGAGGTCGACGTATGCTGCCTGGAGGACGTTGCGCCGGGCCATTCGACGCTGGATAAGTCGCATGTAGTATAATTTTTAATTTATGTAGCAATTCTTTTTATAATAATATTTTAATGAGTTATATTTCTCACTAATTTTTCTACAGATGGAGCTGTAGCTGCGCGGACTGTTGGACGTGGCTGTGGATTATTCTACGCTGGGTGGGTCGCATGCAGACGGAGGTCGAGGTATGCTGACTGGTGGAAGTTGTTCTGGGCCATTGTACGTTGGATAAGTCGCATGTAGTTTAATTTTTAATTTATGTAGCAATTCTTTTTATAATAATATTTTAATGAGTTATATTTCTCATTAATTTTTCTACAGACGGAGCTGTAGCTGCGCGGACTGTTCGACGTGGCTCTGGGTTATTCTACGCTGGGTATGTCGCATGCAGACGGAGGTCGACGTATGCTGCCTGGAGGACGTTGCGCCGGGCCATTCGACGCTGGATAAGTCGCATGTAGTATAATTTTTAATTTATGTACCAATTCTTTTTATAATAATATTTTAATGAGTTATATTTCTTACTAATTTTTCTACAGACGGAGCTGTAGCTGCGCGGACTGTTGGACGTGGCTGTGGGTTATTCTACGCTGGGTGGGTCGCATGCAGACGGAGGTCGAGGTATGCCGACTGGTGGAAGTTGCTCTGGGCCATTCTACGCTGGATAAGTCGCATGTAGTATAATTTTTAATTTATGTAGCAATACTTTTTATAATAATATTTTAATGAGTTATATTTCTCACTAATTTTCTACAGACGGAGCTGTAGCTGCGCGGACTGTTGGACTTTGCTGTGGTTCATTCTACGCAGGGTGGGTCGCATGCAGACGGAGGTCGAGGTATGCTGCCTGGTGGACGTTGCGCCGGGCCATTCTACGCTGGATAAGTCGCATGTAGTATAATTTTTTATTTATGTAACAATTCTTTTAATAATAATATTTTAATGTGTTGTGTTGGACCAGTCTACCCTAACACCAACACTAACACTAACCCTCACCCTTACCATAACGCTAACCAAAACCCTAACCATAACACTAGCGCTAGCCCTAACCCTAACACTAACACTTACATTTACCCTTACCCTTACCCTTACCCTAACCCGAACTCTAATGAATTATATTTCTCACTAATATTTCTACAGACCGAGCTGTAGCTGCGTGGACTGTTGGACGTGGCTGTGGGTTATTCTGCGCTGGGTGGGTCGCATGCAGACGGAGGTCGAGGTATGCCGACTGATGGAAGTTGCGCTGGGCCATTCTACGCTGGATAAGTCGCAAGTAGTATAATTTTTAATTTATGTAGGAATTTTTTTATAATAATATTTTAATGAGTTATATTTCTCACTAATTTTTCTACAGACGGAGCTGGAGGAGAACCGATTGGTGGAAGTTGCAGTGGGTCATTCTACCCCATGTAGGTCGTATGGACTATAATTTTTAATTTATGTAGCATTGCTTTTGATAATATTATTTTAATGAGTTATATTTCTCATTAATTTTTCTACAGACGGAGCTGGAGGAGAACCGATTGGTGGAAGTTGCAGTGGGTCATTCTACCCCAGGTAGGTCGTATGGACTATACTTTTTAATTAATGTAGCATTGGTTTTTATAATATTATTTTAATGAGTTATATTTCTCATCAATTTTTCTACAGACGGAGCTGGAGGAGAACCGATTGGTGGAAGTTGCAGTGGGTCATTCTACCCCAGGTAGGTCGTATGGACTATACTTTTTAATTTATGTAGCATTGCTTTTTATAATATTATTTTAATGAGTTATATTTCTCATTAATTTTTCTACAGACGGAGCTGGAGGAGAACCGATTGGTGGAAGTTGCAGTGGGTCATTCTACCCGAGGTTAGTCGTATGGTCTATACTTTTTATTTATGTAGCATTGCTTTTTATAATATTATTTTAATGAGTTATATTTCTCATTAATTTTTCTACAGACGGAGCTGGAGGAGAACCGATTGGTGGAAGTTGCAGTGGGTCATTCTACCCCAGGTAGGTCGTATGGACTATACTTTTTAATTTATGTAGCATTGGTTTTGATAATATTATTTTAATGAGTTATATTTCTCATTAATTTTTCTACAGACGGAGCTGGAGGAGAACCGATTGGTGGAAGTTGCAGTGGGTCATTCTACCCCAGGTAGGTCGTATGGACTATACTTTTTAATTTATGTAGCATTGCTTTTTATAATATTATTTTAATGAGTTATATTTCTCATTAATTTTTCTACAGACGGAGCTGGAGGAGAACCGATTGGTGGAAGTTGCAGTGGGTCATTCTACCCCAGGTAGGTCGTATGGACTATACTTTTTAATTTATTTAGCATTGCTTTTTATAATATTATTTTAATGAGTTATATTTCTCATTAATTTTTCTACAGACGGAGCTGGAGGAGAACCGATTGGTGGAAGTTGCTGTGGGTCATTCTACCCCAGGTAGGTCGTATGGACTATACTTTTTAATTTATGTAGCATTGCTTTTTATAATATTTTTTTAATGAGTTATATTTCTCATTAATTTTTCTACATACGGACCTGTAGCTGCGCGGACAGTTCGACGTGGCTGTGGGTTATTCTACGCTGGGTAGGTCGCATGCAGACGGAGGTCGAGGAATGCCGCCTGGTGGTCGTTGCGCCGGGCCATTCTACGCTGGATAAGTCGCATGTAGTTTAATTTTTAATTTATGAAGTAATTCTTTTTATAATAATATTTTAATGAGTTATATTTCTAACTAATTTTTCTACAGACGGAGCTGTAGCTACGCGGACTGTTCGACGTGGCTGTGGGTTATTCTACGCTGGGTGGGTCGCATGCAGACTGAGGTTGATGTATGCCGACTGATGGAAGTTGCGCTGGGCCATTCTACGCTGGATAAGTCGCATGTAGTTTAATTTTTAATTTATGTAGCAATTCTTTTTATAATAATATTTTAATGAGTTATATTTCTCATTAATTTTTCTACAGACGGAGCTTTAGCTGCGCGGACCGTTCGACGTGGCTCTGGGTTATTCTACGCTGGGTATGTCGCATGCAGACGGAGGTCGACGTATGCTGCCTGGAGGACGTTGCGCCGGGCCTTTCGACGCTGGATAAGTCGCATGTAGTATAATTTTTAATTTATGTAGCAATTCTTTTTATAATAATATTTTAATGAGTTATATTTCTTACTAATTTTTCTACAGACGGAGCTGTAGCTGCGCGGACTGTTGGACGTGGCTGTGGGTTATCCTACGCTGGGTGGGTCGCATGCAGACGGAGGTCGAGGTATGCCGACTGGTGGAAGTTGCTCTGGGCCATTCTACGCTGGATAAGTCGCATGTAGTATAATTTTTAATTTATGTAGCAATACTTTTTATAATAATATTTTAATGAGTTATATTTCTCACTAATTTTTCTACAGACGGAGCTGTAGCTGCGCGGACTGTTGGACTTTGCTGTGGTTCATTCTACGCAGGGTGGGTCGCATGCAGACGGAGGTCGAGGTATGCTGCCTGGTGGACGTTGCGCCGGGCCATTCTACGCTGGATAAGTCGCATGTAGTATAATTTTTTATTTATGTAACAATTCTTTTAATAATAATATTTTAATGTGTTGTGTTGGACCAGTCTACCCTAACCCTAACACTAACACTAACCCTCACCCTAACCCTCACCCTTACCCTAACGCTAACCAAAACTCTAACCATAACACTAGCGCTAGCCCTAACCCTAACAATAACACTTACACTTACCCTCACCCTTACCCTTACCCTTACCCTAACCCGAACTCTAATGAATTATATTTCTCACTATTTTTTCTACAGACGGAGCTGTAGCTGCGCGGTCTGTTGGACGTGGCTGTGGGTTATTCTACGCTGGGTAGGTCGCATGCAGACGGAGGTCGAGGTATGCCGCCTGGTGGTCGTTGCGCCGGGCCATTCTCGTTGGATAAGTCGCATGTAGTATAATTTTTAATTTATGTAGCAATTCTTTATATAATAATATTTTAATGAGTTATATTTCTCACTAATTTTTCTACAGACGGAGCTCTAGCTGCGCGGACTGTTTGACGTGGCTGTGGGTCAATCTGCGCTGGGTGGATCGCATGCAGACGGAGGTCGAGGTATGCTGACTGGTGGAAGTTGTTCTGGGCCATTCTACGTTGGATAAGTCGCATGTAGTTTAATTTTTAATTTATGTAGCAATTCTTTTTATAATAATATTTTAATGAGTTATATTTCTCATTAATTTTTCTACAGACGGAGCTGTAGCTGCGCGGACTGTTCGACGTGGCTCTGGGTTATTCTACGCTGGGTATGTCGCATGCAGACGGAGGTCGACGTATGCTGCCTGGAGGACGTTGCGCCGGGCCATTCGACGCTGGATAAGTCGCATGTAGTATAATTTTTAATTTATGTAGCAATTCTTTTTATAATAATATTTTAATGAGTTATATTTCTCACTAATTTTTCTACAGACGGAGCTGTAGCTGCGCGGACTGTTGGACGTGGCTGTGGGTTATTCTACGCTGGGTGGGTCGCATGCAGACGGAGGTCGAGGTATGCCGACTGATGGAAGTTGCACTGGGCCATTATGCGCTGGATAAGTCGCATGTAGTATAATTTTTAATTTATGTAGCAATTCTTTTTATAATAATATTTTAATGAGTTATATTTCTCACTAATTTTTCTACAGATGGAGCTGTAGCTGCGCGGACTGTTGGACGTGGCTGTGGATTATTCTACGCTGGGTGGGTCGCATGCAGACGGAGGTCGAGGTATGCTGACTGGTGGAAGTTGTTCTGGGCCATTGTACGTTGGATAAGTCGCATGTAGTTTAATTTTTAATTTATGTAGCAATTCTTTTTATAATAATATTTTAATGAGTTATATTTCTCATTAATTTTTCTACAGACGGAGCTGTAGCTGCGCGGACTGTTCGACGTGGCTCTGGGTTATTCTACGCTGGGTATGTCGCATGCAGACGGAGGTCGACGTATGCTGCCTGGAGGACGTTGCGCCGGGCCATTCGACGCTGGATAAGTCGCATGTAGTATAATTTTTAATTTATGTACCAATTCTTTTTATAATAATATTTTAATGAGTTATATTTCTTACTAATTTTTCTACAGACGGAGCTGTAGCTGCGCGGACTGTTGGACGTGGCTGTGGGTTATTCTACGCTGGGTGGGTCGCATGCAGACGGAGGTCGAGGTATGCCGACTGGTGGAAGTTGCTCTGGGCCATTCTACGCTGGATAAGTCGCATGTAGTATAATTTTTAATTTATGTAGCAATACTTTTTATAATAATATTTTAATGAGTTATATTTCTCACTAATTTTTCTACAGACGGAGCTGTAGCTGCGCGGACTGTTGGACTTTGCTGTGGTTCATTCTACGCAGGGTGGGTCGCATGCAGACGGAGGTCGAGGTATGCTGCCTGGTGGACGTTGCGCCGGGCCATTCTACGCTGGATAAGTCGCATGTAGTATAATTTTTTATTTATGTAACAATTCTTTTAATAATAATATTTTAATGTGTTGTGTTGGACCAGTCTACCCTAACACCAACACTAACACTAACCCTCACCCTTACCATAACGCTAACCAAAACCCTAACCATAACACTAGCGCTAGCCCTAACCCTAACACTAACACTTACATTTACCCTTACCCTTACCCTTACCCTAACCCGAACTCTAATGAATTATATTTCTCACTAATATTTCTACAGACCGAGCTGTAGCTGCGTGGACTGTTGGACGTGGCTGTGGGTTATTCTGCGCTGGGTGGGTCGCATGCAGACGGAGGTCGAGGTATGCCGACTGATGGAAGTTGCGCTGGGCCATTCTACGCTGGATAAGTCGCAAGTAGTATAATTTTTAATTTATGTAGGAATTTTTTTATAATAATATTTTAATGAGTTATATTTCTCACTAATTTTTCTACAGACGGAGCTG
>JAQBSW010014944.1:0-10704 GCA_029291075.1 Eudiplozoon nipponicum | reverse complement strand
TTCGATTTTACGCAGTTCTTCTATATATGACACTGCAAGTAAATGTCTCCATGGTTGCTGTAAAAGATCTTGAAGAGTTGGAATTTTAATTTTACCATCCAGCTTCCTGTTTCTTCTAGTGTTAAAGCTAAAGTTTGCTGTAGTAATTACAAAATAGGCTTGCGTTATTCGATTTGACCACCGCGAAATTATACCGGCTGGTAGATCACCTTTTAAATTGCAATTTCACAAGATGTCTTGGTTGGAATCTTCTGTAGCACAAATCGGTTTCTATAAATAGTTCGGGATCTTTGTTTAAATTTCACAAGTTTCCACACGTTAAATTAGCTCTTTCTCGATCATTTGCACAGAGCGGAAAATCGCAACTCGGTTACCTAGTTTGTTGATTATGCTGAGTTCACCAATATTGGTTGAGTAGTTTATACGGATTCCCTCATAATTTTTTTAAAAAGTATGTCGTCCAGCCGAGACTTAATTATCCCTAACTCCGCAGTCTATGTGTTCATTTGTGCATATCATACTCTTACTCAGTTTTTTTCAATCCGCCATATGCCATTTGTTTAACTCAACACATATTTTATATTTTTTAATCAACTATTTTATTAAGTAAAACAAAACACCAATAGGTATTATTTTATATTCAATTCTGCGAAATGAATGCAGCATTTATCATTGTGCCTACTGCTTCGTATTAATGCGTGCACTTTTCCGAGCACTTTCTGTTGTATTCACTTCAGTTCTAGATTGGACAATAAAAGTGTACTCCACCTCAAAGTTGACAATTGCTACAAATTATATTTCACGCCGCCTATACATCGGCACAACATACAGGTAATGTATTTATATCTACCTGAATAATAAAGATTTTCTGTGCAACGCACTTAACGTGTAACATTGTAAATTAAATTTTCAAGAAAGACGCAATATTTTCGTTGTATATTTTCTGTAAATTCAATTTCTTAATCGGATTAATTGGCCAATTTCAGGGTTTTGGCTGAATTTGCTAATTTTGGTACGCTAACAGATGTGTTAAACGGGCCATGGTCAATTATATTTTCCATACTTTTGCTACAAGGGATACATAAAATCAACCACATAAATGCAACCATTCACAACTACAACTATGAATTCCTAGAAAAGTCGAAATTTACTGGCTGGAGTTTATTATGTGTAGATAATTGCATTAGACCGTTATGGTCATTAAAAGCAGCGATTTTTGCTTACGCCTAAAATACAATTCACGCTTCCTTACACAAAGAGGCGCCTGCTCAGCATAAATGTGATGGATACGCATTCAGTAATCAAACAGGATAACGTTGTTCATTTAGACCAATGCTATGGTCTCTCAGTGTGTTATGTAAGCCGAAATAACCGACTACTAATTAAGCAGACTGCAGAGTATTTTAGAATCAACATAGGTGGCAAAGTGAAGACCATTTCCTCGATAATGAATTGTTTAAAGTTAAGTGTCATTACTCCTTTTCAGATGATGTCAACAAAAGAAAACAAAAAAATACGTGTTCTTACAGCAAAACTGTTGCTAGTAACATAAATATTTATCAGTTAAATAGGCAAACGAAGTTTACAGGTAATATCTGTATAAAATTTTAATCATGCGGAGGCGTTTTTGCGAGCGTCAGATTGGGCGTTTTTTGCTTCATGTTCGCGGTTTTTTAAAGCATGCTAGTGTAAATGCCCCGGCAGCAAGTAAATGACGTGTGACGTTAGAACATATTAAATAAGCCGAAGATAATGAGAGAAGTTACTGTCGGTGGTCCTTTTTAGCGTCGGAATTGCGTTCCCTGGCAAATGCCGATAAAGTTTGGTAGTGTCGTAGTGTCTAGAAGTACTCCTAGACACTTGAGGCCGGCTCGGATTGATTGGCTAGTGTTACTTCGTGTGGATGCATCGGGTTAAGTAGTGTTGTCGAAACAACAGAGGTGAGTTGCTGTTCGAAGGCTCAGAATAGACTTGGTGTAGATCTTCAGCAACACCGTGATGGCTGGCACACGTAGAAGTCCGATTAATGCATAATCGATCATATATGACTAGTTGCGCAGCATCAAGAAGATTGGCGTGATTTAAGTCCAAGTGACTAGGTGACACAGCGTGATAAACGCAAGTCCAGAAGAAAATGCAGGTAAACAGCCAAGTGGAGAGAGCGACAGCAAGCACTCATAGCGCGCAGAGCGGAAATGTCAAGTATGTGTGCAAGCGCAAGGTCGCACGCCATTGGTCAACGTCAAATTTCGCTTATTTTAAATTGGTACCGCGTAATCAAATTAGAATTACCTCTAGGCAATATGTCGGCGAATTAATCTGAACCGTTACATTACCTTCTTCTACATATAAAGTACCTGTTAAGTTCAGTTCTGGCAAAGATCAAACAAGCTTTATAATCTGAGCTTTAGATACTTGCTTTATCATAAGTGCATGCTTTAATGAACGATTTAATTCACAATTCAATTCATAAATTTCTTTTTTTTAAAAGTGTTAAAATAAAGGTCGTTGATTATATTAATCAGAATTCAAATAAACGAAAAGTCAGTTTGCCGTCGTACACTGATGATGATCATGGAAGGTCGAAACTCGTCAGTGTGTGCGACTGGCGGTAGTTTTGATATATTTTACGACGACTGGTTAAATACAATTGTATTGGTGTTTACTTCAAACTCGCAAACTTGATTTAAAGTATATATATATATATATATATATATATATATATATATATATATATATATATATATATATATATATAAATGTGTGAGGAAGGCTTAAACTGTATAAAAAAAATTTTCATCCGACATTTTCAGTCATGTACAATGTATAGAAGTCTACTAGATATCCGAGTCGCATACCTAATTTTGCTTTCCATACATATGCAATGTGGTTTGATATTCGCTAGTTAGTTTGCCTTCGTACTGTGATGTTGATCAAGGAAGGTCGGAACGCGTCAGTGCGTTACGACTGGCGGTAGTTTTGTTATGTTGTTCGATGACTGGCTAAATACAATGGGATTGGTGTTTACTTCAAGCTCGCAAACTTGATTTAAATAATTGTTATCACCATCCGCGCAATCAATTATTTTTTTTGTATTTTTTATATATGTGTGTGGCGAAAGCTACAAACAGCTAATTTTCGTGACTGCATAGAAAATTGTGCAGCCGACATTTCCAGTCACGTACAATTTATGCAAGACTACTAGAGGTGAGAGCCGCATGTCTAATTTTGCTTTCCATATATATGCAATGCGATTTGATCCTCGCGAATCTATTTGCTGTCGTACTCTGATGATGATCATGGAAGATCGAAACGCGTCATAGCTTGCGACTGGCGGTAGTTGTGTTATGTTGTCAGACGACTGGCTAAATTCAATGGGTTTGGTGCTTTCTTCAAGCTCGCAAACTTGATTTAAAGAATTGTGACCACCTTCTGCGTAATCAATTATTGTTTAATTGTATTGTCTCGGTTGTTGACACGATATAAACACCCAGTTGGTCTCTTAATAAAGATTGGCCTGCAATTTAAATGCTCTCGGTCGTGTAACAATGCACGGGTTATCTCGGCTCCAAGTTTTTTGTTCGTTGAATAAAAGATGCTATGCGATTTATGTTTCAGTTAGGTCATTCTTAAACTTCTAAATAATAATTATTTCGCTTATTGAAGCGTGCCGTAATTATGAGTCAAGCTTACGAAACATAGTTCAGTAAGGATATTTTTCACAATATTTCTTTCACAAAAAACAGGAAAATTCGTCAGTAAAATAGATTAGGTATAACTAAATGTCCAAAGTATACATATTCATAAAAAATTGTTTGTTTATATAAACGCGTAGAGAGAGGATGTTGCAGCTTATTGAGCACGAAATACACACCTCTTTATTCTTCCAATGTTAGAAAACAGATCGTAAACCTCCAACATATTTGAAGAGCGATTTCTGTAAAAAATGTGCGTTTATATAGCGAAATAGCACGCTGGCGTCGTTCGGTTTGCACAAAAATATCCTTCGATTTTCAACTTTATCAATACGCTTTCCTCTATCGTACTGGGCATTAGCTGTATGTGTGCAAATAAACAATGTAGGACTGAAGAATTTAAACGAGCTTATATTACAAATTTGTGTTTAGTTGCCCATTAAATGTATAATGAAACTTTCTTTCTTTAATTTAGCATTTGATTGTTCAGGATGTTTATTATTAACCAAGTAAAAATTGTGATGTATGTGGCTCTTTAAAAAATAGTTTATGTTTCATGTTTGGTTAGTAATAGCAGATTTTACATAGAAATTAATTGTCATTGAAGTAACTAGCATTTTAGTATCGTTGACTAAAGCAAAATAGTGCTCCGATGTTTATTTTCTCTCTGATATTTTAACGACACAAATCAATCGCCGACATATTGCGTAAATTAAATTCAAATTTATTTACGTTGCACCAATGAGAAAAAAGCAAAATTGCCGTTTAACCACGTTTAACCACGTTTAACCAATAGTGTGCAAGTACACATTGCATGCTATTTAAGCACGGTAATTTACCATGCAAGTCAGTTGGTCGTATCGGCGTTCTGCCTCGTGTTACACATGTGCGTGCTGTCGGCTGTCAATACCTACGCTGGATATTGATTTGTTTCACCAACAATTGGCAACATTCGTGACTCACCGTGTTGCACTTCAGCCAGCAAGACGAGCCAATTAATGCAGAACTTCAACCAAGTTATCCACACATGATAACAACAGCAGGAACCACAACCAGAGTCCACCCAAGGAACAGAACATCAACTTACATATATATAACTTACGCGAACGCCGTCAAAGCCCTCTTAAAGGCCCCCATATCAGTAACTAATCTCTATTCAGAGCACCTTAACCGAGTTTGTGACGTCGTACGGCATTTAATTAAAGCCGGGGCGTTTACAAAATTGGCGACCGCGCCAGGATATTGATTATTGTTCTGATTTTTTTAGTATAAATAAAATTGACTTCCTTTTTCATCTATTTGGGATAAATAGATTGACATTTGTGTTTTCTTTATCCTTATCGTGGTTTTCTGGGAAATCTGTTGGGCATATATTCGTGGATTTGTGGGGATAATTATAATACATTGTCATCAAAGGCCAACGGGGCCTCTGTTTAACTTTCCTGCGTACGAAACGGCACCGTACGTACTCGACGATTTCGGATATTTGGAAACAGTGACTTTTTTGTTCTGCACTTATTCAACTGTGGAAGCTGTTTGTGGGTAAACGTTTCGTTAAAGTATATTTATATATTTTCATATTGCTTATAAATTTATGCTTTTATGATCCCGTAAGATTGTTAAAATGTCAGGTCCAATTTTAGATATTGATGTTCCTGTTTGGGATGGAGATAGTGAGCTATTTTTTATGCGCGTAAACTCCGCTTTCTCCCCGTTTCCTGATTATGACAGTCATCAAAAACTGTCGAAGGTTTTTGCTAAACTACCTTCTAAATTGCAGCGACGGATTTATCCTAAGCTTGAGGCCATTAGGAAGCTACCTAATCCCATTTTGGGCCTACAAAACGAGGTAGAATCCTTGCTTGGACCCACAGAGACTGAGCAGATAATAAACAAATATGCGCAGTTAGATATGCCAAATCTTAGCCCCATAGAAATACTGAGGGAATTACGGAAACGTTGGTATAAAACCAACATTTCTGACCATGAGGCTAAGGTTGTTTTATTAACAATCTTCCCCAAACATTAAAACTCTTTGCCAGACAGCTCCCCAACACTCTTTCTATAGATGACTTATCTGAGAGATGTGAGTTAGAATATAGGGTTTTGGAACCCAAAGTGAATCCATCATCCTCTTCTTCACCCCCGCAAGATGATAGAATCTCTTCTTTAGAGAGAACAGTGGCAAACATGGCCAAAGTTCTAGAAGGATTGGCCATTACTAAATCCGAGCTAAATCAAGTGAATGCTCGACCAAAATTCGTTTCCAAGTCAAATTATAATGGTAGGCGTCGGTCGAGATCTCCGCAATCCTTTAATAAATATGCCCCAAAGAACTGGTGGTATAACCACCAGAAGTTTTTTATGCTTGCCAAGTTTGTCTTTGTCGTTCCGAAGAATTTCCGAATGAGTGTCAATTTTCACAGCTGACGGAGAGGACAACAGACCGCAGGCACAAGGGTGCATCAGTATCAGGAAACGTCTGGCGCAGGAAGTAGAAGACCGTACTTTCTGCACATCAACGGCATCAACGGCGCTACAGGGAAGAAGCCAACTACAATCCGACATCCCTGTCGACTCATTTCGTCCACGCCGAATTTTTCACATAGAGAACCAAACAGACAATGCCGGTCGCAAGCACCAGCCTACTTGTTTACATGACCCGGCCAAACAGCCCAACAAACTTCTGCACCTTCTTGATTTCAAAACTGGCGAAGAGTTCATCGTAGACACAGGTGCGGCAGTCTCAGTTTTTAAAGGTGATTCAATGGCCGAGATGTCGCTAGGCGTTCTTCTCGCAACAGCTACAGGCGAGCCCATACCAACATATGGCTGCCGGTACCGCACACTCAACATAGGTCTACGACGTGAATTTTCCCACAACTTCATCATTGCCAAGGTCTCACATAATATAATAGGCCTTGATTTCCTTCTAAAATTTCGGCTCATTGATCTTGCCAATCAAAAATCATCGACCTCTCCACCGGACTTGAACAAAGCTTTTGGACACTTGCCTCCGAGCGTTTGGAGTTACAGGTCATTCAGCCAACCCCAGTGCATCATTCAGCAGAGATTTCAGCAGCTCTACGAAAATACAAATCGCTTTTCGATCTTAACAAGTCAGAGCTACGAGTCTCCAACACGATACATCATATCGTCACAGAAGGACAACCTATTGCACTCAAGAAGCGACCACTGGCTCCTGCTAAGCTGAAAGCTGCCCAAGAAGAATTCTCAAGGCTTTTGGAAGAGGGAATCATCAGACAATCAAAAAGTTCATGGGCGTCACCACTGCACTTAGTCTCAAAATCAAACGGATCGTACAGAGCCTGGGGAGACTACCGTAAGCTAAATTCAGTGACAAAATCTGATGCATATCCTATTCCAAATATCAACACTTTACTTGAAAAACTCAACGGCAGCAATTTCTTCTCAGTGATTGACCTCAGACAAGCGTACCATCACATACCGGTAGCACCAGAGGATATCGAGAAAACTGCAGTCATCACTCCATTTGGCCTTTTCGAATATCTTTACATGCCTTTTGGACTTAAGTGTGCTACTCAGACATTTCAAAGATTCATAGACAACATACTTCGCGACGACTCTGCTTATTGTATGTCATATCTCGATGACATTATGGTATTCAGTCCAGATCTAGAATCTCATGCGAAACATCTACGAAATGTCCTCTCACGCTTATCCAACCACGGACTCAAGATCAACTGTGACAAGACGCAGATTGCAACTTCATCCGTCGACTTCTTAGGGCATCGTATCACGGCCCAAGGTATTCAACCGTTGCCGTCAAAGACGAATTCAATCAAGAATATCAAGTCACCAAGGACTTTGAGCGATTTGCAGAAAATCCTGGGAGTACTAAACTATTATCGCAAGTTCCTTCCAGGACTTTCAAAACAACTTTATCCTTTGTGCAGGCACCTGCGGAACCGAAAAGGACTTAGCAAGAATTCCATCATTGCTTGGTCATCCGGAGACGAGGAATTACTTCGACTTGCCATCAACTCGTTAGCAAATGCCACAATGCTAACGCATCCAGATTTCGAAAAGCCATTTCTACTCACGACAGATGCTTCTGAATTCGCTATTGGGGCCACTTTGGAACAAGAGATCGACGGAGTTCGGAAGCCTATCAGTTTCTACTCGCGTACTCTCCAACCAGTAGAAACGAGGTACGACACTTTCGGCCGAGAACTTCTCGCCATCCACGACGCAGTGCGCCATTTTATCAGCATCATTGGCAGTAGCAGATTTGTTGTTTTCACAGATCATGCACCACTAGTTAGCGCACTTCGAAACGCAACTTCATCTATCGCCAAGTACCCTGCCAGAGTGGAAAGACAGCTTTCTCGTCTAAGCGAATGGCAATTTGACGTCTTTCACGTCAAGGGCAAACAGAACTTCATTGCAGATGCCCTGTCCAGGCCAGACGTCTCTCTACAACCACCTTCGCCGTCACCATTCACTGTCAACTCCGTGGCACTCAGTGAACCTGCACTAACGCCAACTCTCCTGCGAACTGAACAACGCGGTGACATTCACATTCAAAGATCAATAGCCCGTCACCCAACCAAGTTCATATGCCGTCTGTGGGAAGGCTTACCAATTGTTTACTTCACGGGTACGCAGCCCAACAAGCCAGTTCTGCCGACCAGCCTTCAGAGGAAGGTTTTCGATTCAATTCACTCAATTTCTCACCCAGGAAGCCAAGCGACTGTCCGACTTCTTACAGATCGTTTCTGGGGTCACAGACTTAGGCAGAATGTTAAACGATGGGTCTCAGAGTGTGCTATTTGTCAGAAAAACAAGATCACACGACACACTCGTTCTAAGTTGCAAAATTTTCGGTCTACTTCTCGCCTAGCCATCGTCCACATCGACATAGTTCATCTGACAAAGGTTCAAGGTTTCAGCTACCTTCTAACTATGATCGATAGATTTACACGGTGGCCTGCGGCATTACCTCTTGGCACCATTTCTGCAGACGAAGTAACTAACGGTTTTATCTCTGCATGGATATCCAATTATGGTGTTCCCAATGAGGTCATCACGGACAGAGGCACTTGCTTCTCATCTGATCGTTTCAAAACCACCTTGCGGTACATGGGATGCATCTTACGCCAGACGACTGCCTACCATCCCCAAGCTAATGGCATGGTAGAGAATGCATAGGGAACTCAAAGCAGCTTTAGCATCCTCGTCCATTAATGGCAACTGGGTCGATGCACTACCTTTAGTTCTGCTGGCCATGCGTTCCCGTACTCGTGAATCCATTAAAACGTCTGCGTCACAGCTCTTGTATGGCATGGATCTACGCCTGCCTAGTCAGCTCCCACGTCTACTACCGGCACAAGATGACCCACAAGACGAAGCTACCCGCCTTCGACTTCATTTCGGTAACATGTCCGAACAGCAGCCGAGACACACGCCTCGTCCAGTCTTCGTTCACCCACAGCTCCACAGCTGCAAGAGAGTACTCGTTCGCAACAATACTGCTGTTGCACCACTACAACCCAAGTATCGCGGTCCTTACCCGATTTTACTAAAACAGCCAAAATACTTCATCATTATGCAAGGCGCTACACCGACATCAGTAAGCATAGACGGGTTAAAACCGTTTATCGAACCACCTGATCCTGAGAGCGTTCAACCTTCTACACACGTCTCAGGCTCCGTCTGCCCACAATCTCAACCTGCTTTGTATAACGCGTAATTAATTTTTTAAACATTAACATTTAACTATAAAATTTTTTTAACCTTACGTTAATTTTTCGTATTTGTCTCACGTGGCATAACCAGCTGTTCTTAGCTAACAATTGTGTAGCATTTTTGAACAGTTCTTTGGTATTATGCCATCTCTGAGGCAATGTTCGTGTACATATTTTTATGCAATTACCTTTGATTTTAATGTATATATTTTTACATTATAATGTATTTCTCACACATGACATTACACTGCCTATTTTGGTATGACCAGCTACTTAGAGCTAACGCTTTCGTGTAGCAACACTAAGTAGTGATCAGCTTCATATCATGGTACAGGCCACTTTCAATGCATATCTCAACTTTATCTATTTCACAAAGACCACTCTACAAATGTCATGACCACAACGTCGAGCACTCTAGCTCCTTTGGTCGTATACAAACACATTGACAACGATCCAACCTGCTTAGGTTTTAACTTAAACCTGGCAAATTCAGAGGCGATTTACCTCGAAATCTTCACGCTGCGGCTCCAAAAACTTACACTGCTCTATTTTGCCTCACGTGCTATGACCGTCCACTAGAGCTAACAATTTGTGTAGCAATTCCTAGTGGTTACCTGGCATCATATCATTGTTGAAGCAACCAACAAGCATATTTAAGCCCAGCACTTATGGTTCATCATATTTTTGCTTAACTTGGTTCGAACTCTGTCATGCATTTCTTATCTAGCCTCGCAGAGGAATATTTTTTCTTTTTTTTCAGAGAGGAAAGTGTTGTAACGACACAAATCAATCGCCGACATATTGCGTAAATTAAATTCAAATTTATTTACGTTGCACCAATGAGAAAAAAGCAAATTGCCGTTTAACCACGTTTAACCACGTTTAACCAATAGTATGCAAGTACACATATTGCATGCTATTTAAGCACGGTAATTTACCATGCAAGTCAGTTGTGGCATTTGCCTTCTACCTGCTTCACGCGTGTGCGTTCTGTCGGCTGTCAATACGTGTGCGCTCTGTCGGCTGTCAATACCTACGCTGGTGATTTGATAGTTTCACCAACAACTAACTACATCCGTGACTCATCTTGTTGCGGGATACCGGAGAGACGAGCCAATTGACAGCAGGACCTGCAGGACACCATCCACAACGCGATCACAGCTCAACCACGGGAGCGACAACTCAACCAGAGTCCACCCAAGGCTCTAGGACATCTTCAACTCTGAAGACTTCAAGCGAACGCATTACCAGGCCCTCTTAAGGGCCCCCATATCAGTAAC
>JAQBSW010014943.1:0-10704 GCA_029291075.1 Eudiplozoon nipponicum | reverse complement strand
TTGATGACTGTCATAATCAGGAAACGGGGAGAAAGCGGAGTCTACGCGCATAAAAAATAACTCACTATCTCCATCCCAAACAGGAACATCAATATCTAAAATTGGACCTGACATTTTAACAATCTTACGGGATCTTAAAAGCATAAATTAAAAGCAATATGAAAATATATAAATATACTTTAACGAAACGCTTACCCACAAACAGCTTCCACGGTTGAATAAGAGCAGAACAAAGAAGTCACTGTTTCCAACAATCCGAAGTTGAGTTGTTGAGTACGTACGGTGCCGTTTTGTACGTAGAAAAGATGAACAAAGGACCCGTTGGCCTTTGATGCCGATGTGTTATTATTATCCCCACAGATTTCCCAGAAAACCACAATCACGGTAAAGAAAACACAAATGTCAATCTATTATTATTATATCCCCCAACACAAACCGCGAATATATATATATACCCAAAAAAATTCACAGATGGCCACGATCACGGTAGATAAAACGCAAATCTTAATCGATTTTTATCCCAAATAGATGAAAAAGGAAGTCAATTTTATTTATACCAAAAAAATCAGAACAATAATCAATATCCTGGCGCGGTCGCCAATTTTGTAAACGCCCCGGCTTCAAGTAAATGCCGTACGACGTTACAAACTCGGTTAAGGTGCTCTGAATAGAGATTAGTTACTGATATGGGGGCCCTTAAGAGGGCCTGGTAATGCGTTCGCTTTAAGTCTTCAGAGTTGAAGATGTCCTAGAGCCTTGGGTGGACTCTGGTTGAGTTTTCGCTCCCGTGGTTGAGCTGTGATCGCGTTGTGGATGGTGTCCTGCAGGTCCTGCACTCAATTGGCTCGTCTCTCCGGTATCCCGCAACAAGATGAGTCACGGATGTAGTTAGTTGTTGGTGAAACGATCAAATCACCAGCGTAGGTATTGACAGCCGACAGAGCGCTCTGTCGGCTGTCAATACCTAGTCATCCTGTTGCGGGATACCGGAGAGACGAGCCAATTGAGTGCAGGACCTGCAGGACACCATCCACAACGCGATCACAGCTCAACCACGGGAGCAACAAATCAACCAGAGTCCACCCAAGGCTCTAGGACATCTTCAACGCTGAAGACTTCAAGAGAACGCATTACCCGGCCCTCTTAAGGGCCCCCATATCAGTAACTAATCTCTATTCAGAGCACCTTAACCGAGTTTGTAACGTCGTACGGCATTTACTTGAAGCCGGGGCGTTTACAAAATTGGCGACCGCGCCAGGATATTGATTATTTTTCTGATTTTTTTGGTATAAATAAATTGACTTTCTTCTTTATTTGTTTGGGATAAATCGACTAACATTTGCGTTTTCTTTACCCTGATCCTGGTTTTTCTGGGAATTTTGTTGGGCATATATTCGGGAATTTGTGGTGAGCATAATAATAATTCATTGGCACTAAAGGCCAACGGGGTCTCTGTTCGTCTTCCCTAAAGGAAAATTTCAAATTTTGGAAGCAGTGTGTTATTCTTGCTGTTGAAAATAATAATTCATTGGCACTAAAGGCCAACGGGGCCTCTGTTCGTCTTCCCAACAGGACAATTTCAATTTTTGAAAGGAGTGACGCTGTTCTGTGTTGAAATAATAATACATTGTCATCAAAGGCCATCGGGGCCTCTGTTCGTTTTTTCCTTTTGTACTGGACAATATCAAGCAACAGTGGAAGCTGTTTGTGGGTAAGCGTTTCGTTATATATTTATACATTTATATATACATTTTCATATTGCTTATAAATTTATGCTTTTAAGATCCCGTAAAATTGTTAAAATGTCAGGTCCAATTTTAGATATTGATGTTCCTGTTTGGGATGGAGATAGTGAGTTATTTATTATGCGCGTAGACTCCGCTTTCTCCCCGTTTCCTGATTATGACAGTCATCAAAAACTGTCAAAGGTTTTTGCTAAATTACCTTCTGAATTGCAGCGACGGATTTATCCTAAGCTTGAGGCCATTAGGAAGCTACCTAACCCCATTTTGGGCCTACAAAACAAGGTAGAATCCTTGCTTGGACCCACTGAAACTGAGCAGATAATAAACAAATATGCGCAGTTAGATATGCCAAATCTTGGCCCCATAGAAATACTGATGGAATTACGGAAACGTTGGTATAAAACCAACATTTCTGACCATGAGGCTAAGGTTGTTTTTATTAACAATCTTCCCCAAACATTAAAACTCTTTGCCAGACAGCTCCCCAACACTCTCTCTATAGAGGAATTATCTGAGAGATGTGAGTTAGAATATAGGGTTTTGGAACCCAAAGTGAATCCATCATCCTTTTCTTCACCCCCGCAAGATGATAGAATCTCCTCCTTAGAGAGAACAGTGGCGAACATGGCCAAAGTTCTAGAAGGATTGGCCATTACCACATCGGAGATAAATCATGTGAATGCTCGACCAAAATTCGTTTCCAAGTCAAATTATAATGGTAGGCGGCGATCGAGATCTCCGCAATCATTTAATAAATATGCTCCAAAGAACTGGTGTTATAACTACCAGAAGTTTTCTATGCTTGCCAAGTTTGTCTTTGTCGTTCCGAAGAATTTCCGAATGAGTGTCAATTTCCACAGCTGACGGAGAGGACAACAGACCGCAGGCACAAGGGTGCATCAGTATCGGGAAACGTTTGGCGCAGGAAGTAGAAGACCGTACTTTCTGCACATCAACAGTATCAACGGCGCGACAGGGAAGAAGCCAACTACAATCCGACATCCCTGTCGACTCTTTTCGTCCACGCCGAATTTTTCACATAGAGAACCAAACAGACAATGCCGGTCGCTATCACCAGCCTACTTGTTTGCATGACCCGGCCAAACAGCCAAACGAACTTCTGCACCTTCTTGATTTCAAAACTGGCGAAGAGTACATCGTAGACACAGGTGCGGCAGTCTCAGTTCTCAAAGGTGATTCAATGGCCGAGATGTCGCTAGGCGTTCTTCTCGCAACAGCTACAGGCGAGCCCATACCAACTTATGGCTGCCAATACCGCACACTCAACATAGGTCTACGACGTGAATTTTCCCACAACTTCATCATTGCCAAGGTCTCACATAATATAATAGGCCTTGATTTCCTTCTAAAATTTCGGCTCATTGTTGATCTTGCCAATCAAAAGATCATCGACCCCTCCACCGGACTTGAACAAAGCTTGTGGACACTTGCCTCCGAGCGTTTGGAGCTACAGGTCATTCAACCAACCCCAGTGCATCATTCAGCAGAGATATCAGCAGCTCTTCGAAAATACAAATCGCTTTTCGATCTTAACAAATCCGATCTGCGAGTCTCCAACACGATGCATCATATCGTCACAGAAGGACAACCTATTGCACTCAAGAAGCGACCACTGGCTCCTGCTAAGCTGAAAGCTGCCCAAGAAGAATTCTCAAGGCTTTTGGAAGAGGGAATCATCAGACCATCGAAAAGTTCATGGGCGTCACCACTGCACTTAGTCTCAAAATCAAACGGATCGTACAGAGCCTGTGGAGACTACCGTAAGCTAAATTCAGTGACAAAATCTGATGCATATCCTATTCCAAATATCAACACATTACTTGAAAAACTCAACGGCAGCAATTTCTTCTCAGTAATTGACCTTAGACAAGCCTACCATCACATCCCGGTAGCACCAGAGGATATCGAGAAAACTGCTGTCATCACTCCATTTGGCCTTTTCGAATACCTTTACATGCCTTTTGGACTTAAGTGTGCTACACAGACATTTCAAAGATTCATGGACAACATACTTCGCGACGACTCTGCTTATTGTATGTCATATCTAGATGACATTATGGTATTCAGTCCAGATCTAGAATCTCATGCGAAACATCTACGAAATGTCCTCTCACGCTTATCCAACCACGGACTCAAGATCAACTGTGACAAGACGCAGATTGCAACTTCATCCGTCGACTTCTTAGGGCATCGTATCACGGCCCAAGGTATTCAACCGTTGCCGTCAAAGACGAATTCAATCAAGAATATCAAGTCACCAAGGGCTTTGAGCGATTTGCAGAAAATCCTGGGAGTACTAAACTATTATAGCAAGTTCCTTCCAGGCCTTTCAAAACAACTTTATCCTTTGTGCAGGCACCTGCGCAACTGAAAAGGACTTAGCAAGAATTCCATCATTGCTTGGTCATCCGAAGACGAGGAATTACTTCGACTTACCATCAACTCGTTAGCAAATGCCACAATGCTAACGCATCCAGATTTCGAAAAGCCATTTCTACTCACGACAGATGATTCTGAATTCGCTATTTGAGCCACTTTGGAACAAGAGATCGACGGAGTTCGGAAGCCTATCAGTTTCTACTCGCGTACTCTCCAACCAGTAGAAACGAGGTACGACACTTTCGGCCGAGAACTTCTCGCCATCCACGATGCAGTGCGCCATTTTATCAGCATCACTGGCAGTAGCAGATTTGTTGTTTTCACAGATCATGCACCACTAGTTAGCGCACTTCGAAACGCAACTTCATCCATCGCCAAGTACCCTGCCAGAGTGAAAAGACAGCTTTCTCGTCTAAGCGAATGGCAATTTGACGTCTTTCACGTCAAGGGCAAACAGAACTTCATTGCAGATGCCCTGTCTAGGCCAGACGTCTCTCTACAACCACCTACACCGTCACCATTCACTGTCAACTCCGTGGCACTCAGTGAACCTGCACTAACGCCAACTCTCCTGCGAACTGAACAACGCGGTGACATTCACATTCAAAGATCAATAGCCCGTCACCCAACCAAGTTCATATGCCGTCTGTGGGAAGGTTTACCAATTGTTTACTTCACGGGTACGCAGCCCAACAAGCCAGTTCTGCCGACCAGCCTTCAGAGAAAAGTTTTCAATTTAATTCACTCAATTTCTCACCCAGGAAGCCAAGCGACTGTCCGACTTCTTACAGATCGTTTCTGGGGTCACAGACTTAGGCAGAATGTTAAACGATGGGTCTCAGAGTGTGCAATTTGTCAGAAAAACAAGATCACATGACACACTCGTTCTAAGTTGCAACATTTTCGGTCTACTTCTCGCCTAGCCATCGTCCACATCGACATAGTTCATCTGACAAAGGTTCAAGGTTTCAGCTACCTTCTAACTATGATCGATAGATTTACACGGTGGCCTGCGGCATTACCTCTTGGCACCATTTCTGCAGACGAAGTAACTAACGGTTTTATCTCTGCATGGATATCCAATTATGGTGTTCCCAATGAGGTCATCACGGACAGAGACACTTGCTTCTCATCTGATCGTTTCAAAACCACCTTGCGGTACATGGGATGCATCTTACGCCAGACGACTGCCTACCATCCCCAAGCTAATGGCATGGTAGAGAGAATGCATAGGGAACTCAAAGCAGCTTTAGCATCCTCGTCCATTAATGGCAACTGGGTCGATGCACTACCTTTAGTTCTGCTGGCCATGCGTTCTCGTACTCGAGAATCCATTAAAACGTCTGCGTCACAACTCTTGTATGGCATGGATCTACGCCTGCCTAGTCAGCTCCCACGTCTACTACCGGCACAAGATGACCCACAAAACGAAGCTACCCGCCTTCGACTTCATTTCGGTAACATGTCCGAACAGCAGCCGAGACACACGCCTCGTCCAGTCTTCGTTCACCCACAGCTCCACAGCTGCAAGAGAGTACTCGTTCGCAACAATACTGCTGTTGCACCACTACAACCCAAGTATCGCGGTCCTTACCCGATTTTACTAAAACAGCCAAAATACTTCATCATTATGCAAGGCGCTACACCGACATCAGTAAGCATAGACAGGTTAAAACCGTTTATCGAACCACCTGATCCTGAGAGCGTTCAACCTTCTACACACGTCTCAGGCTCCGTCTGCCCACAATCTCAACCTGCTTTGTATAACGCGTAATTATTTTTTTTTAAACATTAACATTTAACTATAAAATTTTTTTTTAACTTTACGTTAATTTTTAGTAATTGTCTCACGTGGCATAACCACCTGTTCTTAGCTAACAATTGTATAGCATTTTTGAACAGTTCTTTGGTATTATGCCATCTCTGAGGCAATGTTCGTGTACATATTTTATGCAATTACCTTTGATTTTAATGTATATATTTTACATTATAATGTATTTCTCACACATGACATTACACTGCCTATTTTGGTATGACCAGCTACTTAGAGCTAACGCTTTCGTGTAGCAACACTAAGTAGTGATCAGCTTCATATCATGGTACAGGCCACTTTCAATGCATATCTCAACTTTATCAATTGCACAAAGACCACTCTACAAATGTCATGACTACAACGTCGAGCACTCTAGCTCCTTTGGTCGTATACAAACACATTGACAACGATCCAACCTGCTTAGGTTTTTATCTTAAACCTGGCAAATTCAGAGGCGATTTATCTCGAAATCTTCACGCTGCGGCTCCAAAAACTTACACTGCTCTATTTTGCCTCACGTGCTATGACCGTCCACTAGAGCTAACAATTTGTGTAGCAATTCCTAGTGGTTACCTGGCATCATATCATTGTTGAAGCAACCAACAAGCATATTTAAGCCCAGCACTTATGGTTCATCATATTTTTGCTTAACTTGGTTCGAACTCTGTCATGCATTTCTTATCTAGCCTCGCAGAGAGGAATATTTTGTTCTTTTTTTTCAGAGAGGAAAGTGTTGTCACGACACAAATCAATCGCCGACATATTGCGTAAATTAAATTCAAATTTATTTACGTTGCACCAATGAGAAAAAAGCAAATTGCCGTTTAACCACGTTTAACCACGTTTAACCAATAGTATGCAAGTACACATATTGCATGCTATTTAAGCACGGTAATTTACCATGCAAGGCAGTTGTGGCATTTGCCTTCTACCTGCTTCACGCGTGTGCGTTCTGTGGGTTGTCAATACGTGTGCGCTCTGTCGGCTGTCAATACCTACTCATCCTGTTGCGGGATACCGGAGAGACGAGCCAATTGAGTGCAGGACCTGCAGGACACCATCCACAACGCGATCACAGCTCAACCACGGGAGCGAAAACTCAACCAGAGTCCACCCAATGCTCTAGGACATCTTCAACGCTGAAGACTTCAAGATGTAGAGGCCCTTAGGTCACTACCATAAGGGGGTCTCTTGGATGCCAGGCCCGGAAAATCCATATATACGGAATGATCATCTATCTTGGAACACTTAAGTTCCTCTGAACTATCTCTTAAGCTACAATCCATAAGTCCGCTAGCCAACTGCTCTGTATCCTCAGTATTTAATAAACCAGACATGATATTATTAAATTAATTATAATTTATATATTATATTAATTAAGCAAGCTTACCCGGACACGCTGATGTCCACAAATTTACTGAACTGGAAAGAACAAGACCTTGAAACAAATATTCACTTAAATTACCCAAAGCAAACTTATGGTACTTTTCGCTGATAATTAATAACACCAAAATGAAGAGAAGATTTACAAATTTTATTCACAAAGTAATCGCAGATGAACCATGCAGTGTCCCGCTCATGCACTTCAGAAACTCAGATCAAAACTGTCTCATTTCTTTTCACAAGACAAGTCCAAAACTTCGACAATATGAACAAAGAACTTGCAAAAAATTTTACAATATTTTTCAAAAATTACAATATTGTTTTACGAAACCAGCGATAACATCAAATGTCCAAAAATAAAAATTGATTTATTTTTATATGAGAGGTAAATTTCTGTCCGATAATTAATTTAACCTCACAGTACGATCTGTTTCCAACGGGTGATGTTAGAAGACTAAGTCGAATCATCATACGTATATTGTACACAATGTTGCAAATTAAATTAAAATTCACTGTTAGTCAAAATTGTCCGTGCTTTAGACGTCCAAAAAGAATCTATTGCCAAAAGATATTACTATTAAGTCATAAAAGCAAAGTCACAATACACACAATAAATAAATCGAGAATGTCTTAGCAGGAGAGATGGCTTTCGTATGAGTGATTGAAAAAGATATAATAAATCCATAATGTCATGGCTGAAATGTTGGGCGTTATGTATAAAATAATAGACTACAATAATATATAAATCATGGCTCTTAGCATTAGATAGTGTATTATTCTTAAACAAGACACTAATAAGTAAAAGTAAAAATTGCAGTTCAAGAAATCTCAATTGGAACATATGAAAATTAACAGATATTGTTTCTAAAATCACAGTTAATAGAAATATTGTGTAAAACCTGAAATAGCATATGTGACCTTAAGGAAAACTGGATCCGATGAAAATAAAACTCGGTTTGTAACGCGGAGCCGCGCGTTAAAATTAATTCCCATGCATACTTTGTTCGACTATTTTGAAATAATATAAAAAAGTTTAATCTGTTCAAATTTCTTTCTGCCTGAACATTTCAAAACCAATTATGTTGCGATACATACAGGGATGAATATAGAAAACTATATTTTTGATTAAATACAACTTTTGATGAATCTATTGGTAATTTCATAAAGGATAAATGATTCCTGTGCGAAAATTCGAATTTATCTGTCTTTTCTTCATTTTCTTACTGACGCGTACTGCAATTGGAGCTATTTTTGATTAATAAAATAGAAGTTTAAGCGCTTCAATTAACCAAATGTCAGAGGGCGTGTGTCTTATTTAACAATAATTGTTTGCGCGGGTGCTGGTAACAATTCTTTAAATCAAGTGTGCGAGCTTGAAGTAAACATCAATCTCATTGTATTTAACCAGTCGTCGAACAACATAACAAAACTACCGCCAGCCGCAACGCACTGACGCGTTTCGACCTTCCTTGATCATCATCAGAGTACGATGGCAAACTGACAGGAAATCAAATTCCAATATGCGGCTCTCACCTCCAGCAGTCTCGCATATACTGAATTTGACTGGAAATGTCGGCTGCAAAATTTCTATGCTGTCACGATCATTAACTGTTTGTAGGTTTCGCCAAATATACATATAGAGGCAATACAGTCTAACAATAATTGTTTTCGCGGGTGGTGGTAACAATTTTTTACATCAAGTTTGGGAGCTTGAAGTAAATACCAGTCCCATTGTAGTTAACCAGTCGACGAACAACATAACAAAACTACCGCCAGCCGCAGCGTACTGACGTGTTTCGAACTTCCTTGATCATCATCAGAGTACGACGGTATATTGACTATCGAGGATCAAACCGCATTGTATATATATGGAAATCAAATTTAGATATGCGGCTCTCACCTCAAGCAGACTCGCAGACATTGAACTTGACTGGAAATGTCGGCTGAACAATTTCTATGCAGTCACGAAGATAAACCGTTTGTAGCTTTCGCCACATATACATATATAGGCAATACAATTTAACAATAATTGTTTGCGCGGGTGATGGTTACAACTCTTTCAACCAAGTTTGCGAGCTTGAAGTAAACACCAATCACATTGTATTTAACCAGACGACCAACAGCATAACAAAACTACCGCCAGCCGCAACGCACTGACGCGTTTCGACCTTCCTTGATCATCATCAGAGTACGACGACAAACTGACTATCTATGATCAAATCTCATTGAATATATATGGAAATCAAATTTGGATATGCGGCTCGCACCTCTAGCAGTCTCGCGTACGTTGAACTGGACTGGAAATGTCGGCTGCACAATTTCGATGCAGTCACGAACATTAACTGTTTGTAGCTTTCGCCACATATACATATATAGGCAATACAATTTAACAATAATTGTTTGCGCGGCTGGTGGTAACAATTCTTTAAATCAAGTTTGCGAGCTTGAAGTAAACTACAATCACATTGTACTTAACCAGTTCACGAACAACATTACAAAATAACCGCCAGCCGCAACGCGGTCGACTGGATAAATACAATGAGATTGGTGTTTACTTCAAGCTCGCAAACTTGATTTAAAGAAGTTTGTCATTTTGTTCATAAAAAGTGTTAATATTTCATAGAAAATTATGTATTGTAAAATTTTTAACCATATAATATCACTTATATTAAAATTGTCTTAACATAATCTGAAAATCAAAATCCTATTGTGAAATTTATAATTTTGCGGCATAATTTTGAACAGATTTCACGTTCTGTAAATATGTAAAAATGTCACTTGCAGATAACATTAATTTTACTTAGATAAATATATTCACTATAAAAGTATTTTCTTGGTATCGTGGTATCGGTATTTACTTTTAAATAATATGTTAAATGGCAATTTTTGGTGCAAAATATTTGCCTAAATGTTCATAATATTTCATTAATTATGAAATAAATTGAACAAAAAAGGTGGCATTATGTTTGACTCGAATTCTTTGGTTTATATATATATATATATATATATATATATATATATATATATATATATATATATATATATACATCAACATAAAATTACCTATAATTATTAAAAAGAAATATTAAATGTATTTAAGTAGAATAAAATGCTATGCACATTACTTCAAATACCTTTGATAAATAAAACGAAATTATAACAAATTCTTTGTATCTAAACATAAGCGATATTATTAATAATAGGAATTGCATTTGTAACAAGATAATTTAATGACGAAAGAACGAATGTCGCAAGTTTATTCTTTTTATTTAGCATTCAAGCTATAAAGTATGTAAAGTGTGTTCTTAAATAACATAGTTCAGAATGTTGTAAATTATTATGCTTTAATTGGTTTTTTCTTTT